>JAACJT020000105.1:1431807-1484865 GCA_009936485.2 Gymnarchus niloticus
TTAGAATCCGCGTATTGTGGTTTTAAAACTATTTTATTTTTAAAGGGGGAGGGAGGAAACGCTGGTAGGTCACGGGGACCATAGGCTGTTGTGTGGCAAGTTTCCAGGCTGCGGGAGACGTTAGCAGAAAGCAGACAGTATTGCTCTGTGGGGTGGTGGTATGGGTGAGGGAAAGGGAAGGTGGGGGGGGGGGTGCTGGAACAACACAGCGTGCCCTCCACTCTGATAAGATGGGGCCTGTAATCATCACACATTCACATCCCCGCTGTGCTATCTGGCAGCCGTGCGGCTTTTTAAACACAAACAGCCGCGCCGAGACCAGCAGGCTGTCGCATTCCCGGGCCATGCTGCACTTCTTCGCTCTCCCTTTTCATCCCCCTGGCAAACGAGGGCCACATTGCAGCACTCCTGTTCAGGGGCGTCATAATCGGCTTCGATTCAGGACACCCATTCCCTCGTAGAAATGTCACCTAATTGTTCTTTTCTATGTAATTTACTATACTTTCCCATTGTTATACTTAGACGTGTTCCTCATTATGGACATTTTTTTAGACCGTACTTTTATTATTCCAAACGCAACATACATCCATACACATGATTCACTTTATTGAAAACTCATGACAGTCGTACAGCAGTTCTGATGAGGACTCTTTAACTAGGAAGAAAAAAAAATAGATTAAAAGTGCCGGTGAAATTCTGTTTAAAGTACAAAGACAGATATGGCCACAGCAGTTCCAAGCTCTGTTTCTTCAGAACGGGATTCAAACCAGCAACCATTGCCTTGTGCTGCACCACACTTCCCCCTTTGGAACAGAAACCACTAGGACAAGGTACACAGACCTGGAAGCCTGACTCCTCTTTTTTTGTCATCAGAGAGTCACCTCTCTCTGGGTTGGATGACAGTACATTAGTTTGTCCTACAATCCTCCTACTCCCATATCCCACACAAGAGCCACAGATTCCCATATTTACACTTTTGCCTTGATTGTGTTTAGTTTATCCCCACGACAGTTGATGTTTTCCATCTTCCTGTTTAAATTATCCTGTCCTTTGTTTAATTTATATTATACCTAAATGGGAAATGAAAATTATAATGTAATTGTTTTGTATGCTTTAGCTTTTAATGCTGTTTAATTTTCTCTCGTAGTTTATTTTTTATGCTGCATGCGTATGATTGTATTTTTCTGTCTTTTAGCAGTTTAATCAGCTCCTCTTGTATTTGCTGATGTCCAATTAACCATCAGCTGAAAATGAGAGGACAGAAATGAGTTTTAGGAACCCGCAGTAGGTGGGGTCAACGTGTGTCATCAATTGCCAATTGATTTGACCTCTTTCTCATTGGTTACTCTATTGGTTGCCAGGTAGTGATTGACAACATGCTGTAATCCCAGCTATCAGCAGTTTCAACGTATTATTAGGTTTACTGAAAACATATTTAAGAGTTGTCATTTTTGCAAAGTCAAAAACCAAAGTTCATTCTGCAGTGTGCATGGGTCCTCCCAGATGTACCAGCTTTTCTCTCAGGCACTCTTCCTTTTTTTAGACCACATCTACTGCAGAACATCTCACTAGAAGCAGAGAAGTTTAACAAGAGTAAGTTGCATCATTGGACAATATGTTGATGCAGTCAAGGCAACATATGATATTAATGTATAGTCCTGGATGTTTGCTATTTTCAGATGTCTGTTGGGTGAATTTCAGAAATGATCTCCTTTTTAGCAATGGCCAGCCCACTTGAAGTTATAAAGCCCAGTTGAACAGTCTTTGTTAATAAAAGAAACAGAGACATGTGGCCCACCAACTTGGGTAATTGTTTACATCGAGCCTCGCTGAGCTTCTGATGTGGTTATCTGCCATCATTCTGAGCATGCCTGGGCATTGCCTAGGAACCGGAGAGCCACCAAACAATCTACAAAAAGAATCCAGCTGTGTTGCTCCATGGGAAGCCGCGCTAGTAGACTTGGCACCATGCTGGGCAGGCGATGTGTCCTTCACTTCCTGTTCCAAGTTGATCCAAGAATGAGTTTCTTGCAGGAAGGACATGGTAGGACTTCTGCTGTCCATGTTCCATTGGTCCATTTTCACTTCACACGCTCTCTATTTTCACGTTGCGCTATAGGTGTGCACTCCAATATGTTCAAGAGCACATACTATTTAAATTACTATGCACCCAAAAGCACCCAAGCGGGATTGCAGAAGAAATAATAAGCTACTAATAATACATTATTTTGCAAAATTCCAGCTGGATGTGGCTATAGTTGTGTGACAGGCTACAAAGCCTTGAAAATCTTTGCCCCCTAAGTAATTTCAGATGTGCTATTTATAGAGCAAATATATACAGTAATATACACCCAACCACAAGCCCAGCTTTCTTCTTGTAGGCCTTGGATTGGTCTTCCTTAGTCTTTGTGCCCTGAGTTTGCCCTCAAATGTCTAGTTTTGCCTCCCACTCTTCTGCCAACAATGTAAAAATGTTGGGAATGGGGGCGTTGGCTGTCTAGGTCCTGTTTCCTACTGACATAACTGCCATTTCAGCCTTGCTTATCCGTGCGTCGGAATTGGCTATGGATTCCCCGAGCATTTGAAACGGGAGCTGAAGGAATCCAGGGGGACAGAAAGGGAGAGATCCTAGCGCGGCGTCGGCGTCGTCACCCGTCCTGTCAAGCTGACGCCCGGCGCCTTTGTGGGATCACCTTCATGTTATTCCACCGTGACCTTCAAGCTGCGTGTCGGGTGACAAGAAAGAATGAAAATAATGGAGAGAGAGGGAAACCGGAAACTTTCTGGCTTGTTTCATCCCTCATATTGTATTGGGCTTTTCATTTAATTTATCCATTGATTTGTTTTTTAACATTACCTCGACAAAACTTTTAATTACAAAAAAGGCTACAAAATACCAAGTATTTCCATTGGTTCCCTAATGTGTGAAAAGCCAATGCTGTTTCTTAACCTACTGTTTTGTAAAGGGTAGTCCAAAGTCATGATTCGAGATGGACAGGATGATAAAAAGTGAGGTCTTTGCCTTCATTGCTCGTCAGGGTTTGCAGAGGTCCCGCGTCATAATTGTTCGCATCAAGGAAGCCATTGAGAGTGAGATTTAGCAGCTGCAAGCTGTGTTTGAAGCCGTGCACACGTCTGTACAGGAGCTCGAGAGGAGAGCTGTGTCAGTGTGCATGTCGTTCTCCCGAAGGTGACCTTCTTTCAGGGTCAGATGGAGAGTTTAGAGACAAGGAAATAGTTAATGCCTGCCAACTGTTCCAGAAGCCGTTCCAAGGTTCCACACATTGTTAGTTAATTACCTGCTTGCTTTTGGCTTTGATTTATTGCGGTCATTGACATGGAATGTACACCAGACTTTAGGACAAGAGAAACCGCAATGTCAGTCCCAAGTGAGAAAAAAATTACATAGAGGGAGGAAGCCAAATCGCTAACCAGTCTTTCAAAGCCATTAGCTGAACAGATCTGTATCTTCCCTTCTCAACACTCTGGGAGAATGGACAGTTTTGCTTGACTTAAATCTTCAGCTGCCTGCTGCTTTTCAACACGGCAGGCAGCTCCGGCCTGAGATACGGGCAGATGTTTGGGAAACCGCAGCTGAAAAAGGAGGTGGCGGCATCCAAGGCAAAGCAGGTGAAGCACGCTAGACTCCGTGTCATGGACACGGTGGGGCAGCCATCTGCGACTCTCCGTCTTGCCAGGCTTCATCCCTGCACTCAGGTGTTTGACAGAGCATTCGACACGTGTGACGAGGGATTCCAAGAAGACCTTCAGAGAAGATCAAAGGAGGCCACACCAAATACCCACCTTAGTTCTCACGGTCTCCCTCCACTGATCTGCAACTGACAGATTTTCTCCTCTACTCTTGCTCCTGAAAAAAGGTGAAGTTGTATCAGATCGCCAGTTCATGAAATGAGGGCACTCCTCTGTTATACAAGAATGGGAGACACAGCCATCTCCCAGGAATCTTTTTGCTTGTTCTGCAGGCCTCACTTATAAGGAAGCAACAGCAGACCTTCCCAGGAAGCCGTGACCGGGAGTCTTAAAGGTCTCATCAGAGCCATTCGTGGATTGTGACTCCTGGATACACCTGGATGCTTCCAATCCTCAGACATCATGATAAGCTTCCAGAGTCTTGTCCCAAACTGCATATTTACTCTCCTTTGCAAAGAGAAAGCTCTGTCTGACCCCTGACAGCAGTATCTATTGAAGATATCGGCTCATTCCCTGTTAGATTACAAACCCTGGCCAAAGTTATTTTATCAGGACATTACCTATATCTGCCATATATAGTGGGCCCAGCCCAAACTGGTTATCTTCTGAGAGCTTTGTCTGGAATTTCCTCAAACAAATCTGGGCTCTTTAATCTAATCACTGGGCCGCAGCATGCATCGGTGAGCAGAGAGTTTGTCGATTCGCTCCATGAATTTGTAACCTGGCATTTCATGCTAATGCTTGGTTTTCATTATCAGTGCCACAGTGCCTTAATCCACTGTCCAACGCTTTCTCTCCTCCCACCCACTCACTGCCCCCAGGCTATTGAACTTCAGTAAACTGTTTAGCTATGGCTAAGTGGCCACAGATGACAGAATGCGGCCATGTCTGATGAAACAAATTATATAGCGAGATGTGATTTTTGAAGTTTCCATATCACTTGATGACTCTGAATGCATTCTTATAATATGTACTTTGTTTTACTTATATCATATTACCAGAGTCTTAGTGATTCACCGAACAGCAAATATTTTCTGTATTTTGACGTCTCTCAAAGTTTCAGATGAACGTCAGAGACCTAAGAAAGCATACATGCTTTGATTCCTTGCTAGGTATTGTAGTTGTGGTTATTAAGTAGAACATGTCACTGGGCAAATGAATCCACTATGACACAAATGACACATCCTGGAGTGGTGGTGCAGTTTGATTTGGTTTCTTGGCTGGTGGGTTATACCGTCGTTTGAATATGTTCAAGAAATGTTCTGTTACGGTTTTACTTCTCCTCTATCTTAGTCTGTGTCTAACTGTGTTTTTCCATTCATCCCAGTCGGCTTCCATTGTGTCCAGTATGACTTGTGATGTTGCAAAGGTTGACACCCATCCCATGTAATATGGGATCGTCCTGCGTTGTAAGGTAAAATGTCCCACTTTGAATCAATTTGGGACGCGATTTGTCCCATAGTTTTGTACACATTGTTCCATACATAGACATGCATGTCAAGTCTCACGTTTCACCCATGAGACACATGGTTTTCAGCATTTGCTGCAAACCATTACATACAAATCTCACAGGTTGTCATGCACTAGAGATATCAAATATCTATTAATTCGTATTCGAAGTAATGAATAATAGGTACTAAGGAGTACTAACAAATATTGGGCTGTGGGCTTGAGTCGTTAGTCATTAGTCCAACTAACGATATTGACCTACATTTCCTCCTGCTTTGTTCTAGCCAGCAATCCTCCGCCCACCCCACACAGCATCCCATAATCCTTCAGATTGAAAGTGGCAGCCCTAGATGTTGTCATACTTTGAAACCGGCAGAAAATTAAACTTACCATCTCTTGCAGTTTAGTCAAAATGAACTTTCAATCCCCCAATCCCCCCCCCACCAATTTTGCCATGTTTTGACAATTTACTAACATTCATCACCCCCTCTCCCCCTGCCAAACTCCGAGGACACACGTAGTTTCTTCGCAAAAAAAAGATCAAAAGAGGACTCTGTCAGCTTTGCAGGGTAATTTGGGGGCAGGAAGATTAACTGTGCACCTTGGCCTAAATGCAGGTGGCCGATCCGCTGTTTTCAGACACCAGCAGGGCCCCTGGTACCCCAGGCTAACTACTGGTTGTCCATATACCGTAACTGCATTTCCAAGAGCTATCGGTGTGGGACTCTTTGGGTTACCAGACATTCAACCTGGGGCTTGGATTACCCTCAAGACACAGGTTAACACAAATGCCACACTACATCTTATACTCTATTGTGTTTTTCTGTTCATTTACTGGCAAATTAATTCTACAGTAAAATCAGTCTAGTTACTAGGGTTCAGCAGTTTTTTGTCTCAGAAATAACCAAACATTTAAGCCTTGTGTGCTGATTTTGTTTTAGCCATTTCCACTGCATTGCTGAAAAAAAATTAGAAAGTCGGGATGATATACCCATTTGCTTTTTGCGGACTTCTCAGTTTAGTTTGTGTGTCTTTCTGGGATTTATATGATTTAAGGACATATGCTAAGGACTACAAATGCATTCTGTAAGCAAGAATGACAGTATAAATGCTGTTTGACTAGACTTGGTACATTACAATGGTTGTTTGTATTGTTTAAAGTTGAACATATGGTGCTGCTGGAAACTGTTTCCTAACACCACACTAAAGATACGCATCTGACTGGAAAAGATGTAAAGCGTCTGTTGGTGAACTCAGCCTGGCCAAGGGACTGCAGAAGACTCTCTCAGGGGCTCCCAAGCCCTCTGTCGTCATGTTTAACCGTTTCCGGGGCTGAGGAAAGGGAACATTAGGGGCTGTGGCAGAGTGTGTGTGGGGGTGGGGGGGCTGTGCTACATTAGCCATCTTCATGTGAACGCCAGCAGAAACGTGCACATCCATCATGTGGGAGAGGTGGTCGTAGCTGAGGGGGAAAGCACATCCATTATGCTGACATTGCCTACGCCCCAGGAAAGAGGCCCGGAGGCTGGGGACATCAGCAGCTCTGTTCTGCTCACCCTCACCGCGAATACCCCGCTCCCCCCACTTCCAGCTCCCGGCTGACCCCCGCCTTACAAACAGCGACACGACCAGGATTAACTGGAGCCAGCTCCCCAATGGGAAGGGGGGCTTCTGAGACCAGCTTCGGTGATGTGGAACATCAAAGCTCTTGTCTACACAGCAGCCATTAGGCTAATGGCAGGAGCAAATGATAGCAAGTTAAAATAGAGCACCAGTATACCTAACGTCCAAGTTAGCATAGAGTGGGACTATAGCTAACATGCAGCTAACATATAGCGAATATTTGGTGATAGTCTGTCTAGAGTCTATCTGAAGAAACACTAGGCAGAAGGCAGGGAACACGCTAGTCTAACTCATGACACACACACACACACACACACACACACACACACACACACACACACACACACACAATGGGCACTTTAGATAGGCCGATTTATCTAACTGTAGGAGGAGACTAGAGTATCCCAAGGAAACTCATGCAAAAAGAAGAGAATATGTGACCTCCACACACAGTTCTGGAACTGAGAGGCATACATGGTGTCCAACTATGGTGCCCCTATTGCAAATACGCATGCGTGATCCATGAATGTAGGCCCTGATATCACACTGTAGTGAACTTTCATAACCAACACGCTAGCAATTTACCACAAGCGCTCCAGCAAGGCGTGAATACAGGGTACAGGAGAAGATGGTCATGTTATCTATATCTTTGTCCCTGTTTGATTTCGCTAATGGTAAAATTAAAGGTGGTAGGGATGAGACCCGGGTGTGACCTGAGAAAGATCAGTCATAATAAATCCCAGTTTTTTTTTTCACACACCCCAACAATGACTCAAAGCAGACCCTGTGAAATATCTGTTGTACTTGGCACCACATAGCTCCCTGAACTACCATTCTTACAAGCAGATGACCCCCCCCAGTCATGTACAGAACTCCAACCACCCTCCAGGCCTGTGTAAAGGACACATGGAATCACAGTAATCTGAGATGGAAACTTAACGTCAAAACGACTGCAATATTAACAACTCTTGGGGAGGGATAAGTGTCAGGCTTTATGGAGGGTGCTGGGTGCTGGCTGGAGTCCTCGAGAGTCCTGTGTGGGCCTTTCGCACTTTCTGATCCTTTGTTCCGTGGCAATGATCGATGGTGAGAAAACACGGCGGCTGAACCGGCCATTTATTCATTGCCTTCATCCCTGAATCGTGGTACTGTGGCAAAGACACCAGTCCAGAGCTGCAATTGGCCGCTTGCCATCCCCCGCTTACTCTCTCCCACTCTCGGTCTTTTCCTGCCTGCCTTCTGTTCTCTCACGTTCCCTTTCACACGCCATACATTTCACTGTCCCTCGACATTTCCTTGTGTGCCCGATTCCCAAGGAAGTGGGCAGGAGTGGCAGCCTGGCCCTCAGAAGCACCTGCCTGTAAATACCGCACCAATTGGCTCTAGTGGCACCACATCTGTTGGATTTCAGTGCCCACAACATTCGGTCCAGTGGCGGCATGACCACGTAGCTGAGCCGTGTGGAATTTCACACTGTCTCCCGTGTATTTGGTCATGTGACCCCAGTCCTACCCAAGTACTGTGTCCCCATGGGTTATAGCGCATACCTTGGCCTGCTCTGCGTTTTGAGAGATAACTGTCTCTGTTCACTCAGTCTTATAGAAATCCACCACAGACATTAGGTAGTGTGACAGGACACGGGAGTACAGGGCTGCACCCCCACAGAACATCACTGATTGCAAGGTGTGGGTGGCGATGTCATATAGCAACTAAGGGAATAACCTTATAAACAGAAAGTTGTTTCTTCAAGTCCTAGGATTGGGCTCTGCTATTTTACCACATATGTTGCAAAACATACATAAATTGTTTTAAAGTATCCAGGTATATTAAAGGGCTTTAAAACTATAGGATGCTTTGGATTAAAGTATCAACTAAACTAATAAATCTAAGAATGCTATTACTGCATAATACGTTACCCCACAATGTACAGGATGACAGAGGTATGATAACTGCACAGACACAAGTAAGCATACCCTCAAATGAAAATTATGAGAAGGACTGTAAAGCTAATTTCCCAGTATAACATAGCATATAATATATGGGTATTTGTATAAAGAGAATCAGTGAACAGTTGGATAATATAAATTATAAAGCATAATCATTAAAATGCACAGTGGCTCTTGTGCAATTCTTTCCAGCTTTAGGTTCGTACGCACTTACGGTAGGTGAATAGACAACTGAATTTGAAGTTACCAAAGAATTAAGCAGACACACACACATCCTGTGGCCTAACAAGAGAAGCAGATTCTGTGCATCCGTCCGAGGTCCTTGATGAAGCCAGTGGAATTTTGGGATGCCGGTTTTCGGCTGCATTAAACATGTGACATGCGCCTGGCAGGCGTCAGTAGGTGGCACGCAGCACGGTGGATGGGTCACGTGTTTGATGGATGCCAGGCAGACCACAGTAGGTAGCACGCAGCACGGTGGATGGGTCACGTGTTTGATGAATGCCAGGCAGGCAGCAGTGAGTAGGAGACCTTGTGCTGGATGCATTATGCACTCAACGGTTGCCTGTCAGACTGCGGCGGGTGGGAGGCATGTGCTGGTTCTACTATATTTTCAGTATGTGCTTAGTAAGCCGTAGCAGACATGTGACCGCATTTCTAGTTGTCTTATGTGTTGGCAGGCACCATAGGGCATGATGACTCAATAATGAAGGCGTTAGAGTCATTAATATATACGTTTGATATGGCCTTGTTACCACTTTTTTTTGTTTGGAATATACCATCCATACCTGTGTTGTTTTGGGCCATTTTATTTTGATTTTTTTGTTGACTAAGAGGTCTTGGAGCAACAACGCTTCTGACCACGACTCTGGTAAACTTTAGAATAAGTGAAACTTTTGGAACGCTTTCATTTTAAGTGTTAAAAGAAACATTCATGAGGGCAGGGTGGTTCAGTGATTAGCAGCGCTGCCTCACGGGTTCAGGGTTTGAATCCCACCTCTGCTCTGCATAGGTGGAGTTTGCATGTTCTCCCTGTGCTTTGTGGGTTTCCTCCCCACAAGTAATTGGTGCCACCCTGGGTGGCTTGGAGAATGGATTCTCAGATTTTCAGATTTTGCTTTTTCTGTGTGTAAACTGGTCAAAACCTACTCAGGGTATTGGCTGCTACAGAAGGTACTGTGAACCACACGAGAACATCCCAGCCAGGGTTGGGACCATTCATGAACTGAATTAAGAATCCATGGTAAATTCCAGTTCACTTCCTGGAGTTGGAATTGAATTTGTAATTGCTCCCTACTCTAGGGAAACAGAATCGGAATTGAACTGGAATTACAGGAAATGGGACTGAATTCCACCAAATTCCCAAATATTCCATTTCTAAAAGGGTTACCTTGATTTTCTAAATATTATACGTGTAATATTACAAATTTATTTAAAAGATATACGTTACAAATACATGTAATCATAATTTATGCATTACAAATTATGCAAGATAATTTATCAACTTTCTTTTTTTCATTGTGAATCTGTGCATTGTTCACATTGCACAATTATTGTCCAGATTAATTATGTTCCTTTGAATTTGATTAAAAATACATTAGTGAGAATCCACCGAGTCATTGGTCATGATCAGTGTCTGTGCTGAAACTGTGAAACTGGTTTACTGCGTGGAAGTTTGACTTTGAATGGACTTTTATTGACATTTGGATTGCGTATTGTGCATGACCCTGGACTGCTTTGAGAACCAGATTGTGTGTGAACCCTGGACTGAAATATTAATAATGAGATCTGGAATCCCTGTTAACCTGAAAATGGGTGAAAGTTCTAAAATACCTGCAAAGACTTCAGTGAAGAATCATTTTGTTGAATCAGTTCCAGCAGCTTCACAGTGGAATATGTAAGTCCAGTGGTCTAATTGTTTATGCATCCAACCTAGCAACATCCAACTTTAAAAGGGATCCTGGTTCCATTGCTTGGCCAGACTTGCATCCCAATACCCACCCTGCATCCTCTTTTAGTGTCACTCCCAAGATATTTATGTTAGGGCTGAGGACGGGTGTAATCTTAGCAAACAGGTAATGATGATTCAATGCAACAAAACTGAAAATATATGAATGAAAGAATATAATCAATAATAATAATCATAATCATAATAATAATAATAATAATAATCAATAAGTTATTCATTAACGAATGAATAAAAACAGCACATTTTGTGGTTTGTGTCACAGAACCAAGCAAAGCCGTACCCATTTTCTCTACTTCATGCAATGACTTGCATTTATAAATGTCAAAATATTTCTGTTCGGCAATCCTTTACTGGTATTAATAGTATATTAAAATCTACACCATGGCACGGATTTCTACAGATGTTGCAGTCTCGCCATTATGCTGCTGATTCATCAATCCACATTTCCTTCAAGTTTTTATTTAATTAATTTTACAGAAACTGTTCTTCCACATGAAAGGTACTGTATATACTGAACATTTAATAATATTCAGGAATGAAAATTTGCATCACATATGCTAATGAAACCAACAAACCATGCAATTGCACGGTTTGAATTGAATTAATTGAATTCAACTTCCTGACATTCAATTCCATCGATTTAATTCCAATTCTGCTTCCTGTAGGGGTATTTGCAATTCCAACTGCAATTCCATATTTGACTCTTCTGAATTGGAATTGATGAGTTAATTCGTGAATGGCCCAAACCTTCAACCAAATGCATTTACCAACAATGAAAGTTTTCTGATGAGAAAACTGCAGCTGAATCAAAACACCTATCAGGATCAGTCGATGGGCCAAAAAATGAGGAAACATACATTCGGACACAACAGGATACCTGCTCACCCGTTACTGCCTACCTCCATTTGACTGAGAAGGCCTATTTAATACAATCTGAACTTCGAATGGACAGTGTGACGTGTTAGAAAAATAATTCGAGTGGCCATACCACCTAATGATTATTTGTAAATAATTTCACAAGATCTTACCAGTTAGATAACTTGTCTCTTTGGACCATACCACTGATCTCAAATTCCGTGCAGGATTTAAGTGAGCCCAACCTACGCTAGGTTGTTTTTTAATGTATGATGGTGCGGGGGGGTTCCAGGTCTGTTGTGAAACATAACCCAGCCGCCCTCAGTTATTCTGCCCTGCTTCAGCCCACCTGGGAGGAAGCTCTAACTTATACCAAGTCAATCCTTCTTTTATCAGCAGCTTCTAACCATTCCAGCCATCACTTATTCCCATCTTTTTTTGCTGTCATCCATTTCATTGTTACCCACCAATCAACCTCACCCCATATCATCGTGTCAATCCCTGTAGAAGTGTGCAGGGGTACAAGAATTGCAGAGTGGCACCAGGGGAATTGTGTTCTCATCTGGAAAAAATGTGGAACTTGTAACGATTTCTTCGGTAAAAAAGTGACCTAATTCTGCAGTAAATTCACCTGTCCGACGGGACATATTTGTAGGGGTAAACTAAGGGTCGAGCGTAAGCGAACCCGCCCGATGTCGGTGCTCATCAAGGTCTTCATGCATTACCTTGGTTTCCTCTCTGTATGACTGACTCCGACCTGTCAAACCCGAGTCGATCCGGCCGTGAATTTTGCCCGCACTACTACATCGGCATGTTTATTGTTCTCGCTGACGGAACTGTGGCAGTGTTTGTAAAACAGCAAGATCCATGCAGAAGTCTGGAGTTGGACCGAACTTGAGAAGAGTCATGCAGACAGCCAGCCGAAGCTAAGAGAATAAGCGATGCACATGGCTTCCGATGCAGTTTTGCCCAGGTTCAGTCGCACACAGATGAGATACTTGTTGGCATGTGCGTAATGTTGGAAGAAAGGCTGTAAAAATACATAAAGTAAAATTTGAGAAAACTGCAGAACACATGAGAAATGAGACGTATCTGACCCATCGTTATAGTTTTCGTGCCCCCAGAATACTAACTACTCAGTTAGGAACTTGTGTTTTCGATTCATTGTGATTTATACAGTCCCTCATAAAAGTAACTTTAAACAATAATATATTGACTCTTAAGGTTAAAGATTCTGAAGACTGTTACGCAAGCAACAAAAAAAAAGGTCTGTGCTGTTTGATCGGTGTACTTTGCCAGAAACGCATAACGCCGACAGATTAAACAATAATACTCATCGTTCAAGAACACGAAAATCCGTTATTGTAATGTTAACCAAAGTCAATAACTGTCAAACAGAATAATACAGTGCCACACCGTGGTCAGTGTAGGAATCGTATTTTAAAACGTGTTGGGTCTGATCCAGACTGTCTACTGCCTCGCCATCATATTAGTTGTTGCACCTTGGCGAACCTGGATGAACTGATTGAACAGTTGCTGAAAATAAATCGATAAATGACTAATATTCAGATGATAAAAAATTACATTATATAATGTCAAACTATTATTTATTACATATTATTTTGTAACCTCAGAAGAAAATCATTTGGCATTGTCTGTCGAATGTGGGAAATGTCTCAGCCCTGAAAAATTCATTCATTCATCACACAGATCAGATAATCTTTCTTCTTTTAGCACTTTCTTGCTTAATAGAATAAATGCGCTATAATTCGTTTGTTAGACAGGTTCTTATTTCTGGTATGGTGGTTCTGAATAGACAGAATCTGGTAGAATAAATGAAAACATTCTTGCTGGATTAAACTGAAGTGAGAATTTGTGTGGTTAAGAATCAAAGTTCAAATACACAAAGCAATACTTGCCAATGTTAAACTAATTCATTTAAGGTGACTTCCGTAAGTTCCATAGGTATGGGTCACATTTAGAAATGACATTGTTTTGTTTAGAAATTTCCATGTAGAAGTAAAAAGACCACCCGGCAAGCAAACAAGAGAGTAAAAAACACATCTTTTTAGACTGATATCAAAACAGATGTGTTCTAAAAACCTGTGATAATACCGATGCATCTTAACGGTACTGATGTGATAGTGACCTAATTCCAGTTGAACAGAGAACTACAGTACACATTTGAAAAACATGTTGGTGTTGTTATACATACCAAATGCATTTTCTATGTGGAGATCAGTATGCATGATTGGGATTGTTTTGTACATGGGCACAGGGTGTGTGCAGAACCTCACAGTTAAACACGTAAAATCTTGTTTTAGCCAGAAGATTAAGCTAAAGCGATGGAGATTTGTTTAAAGACCTCAAAGGTTTTAGTGATGTTAAGGGTTTTAAAAGGCAGACATGTAACCACTGGGATAACTGGTTTCATACAGTGGATGAAACCAATTATCCCAAGAAACACATATGGGCCCAAATTTGAGGGGCTGTAAAGCAATCTGTGTTTTGAATGGAAATTAGAAAGATCAAAATGACTATTACATAAGAATGATATAATTGTGCATTTTAAAGTACAAGCTAAGTGTTTGTGTGACAAAAAATGTAACGTCACATTCAATAATATATTGATAATTTATAAATGAATAACAGTTAATAATAATTGAGATATCATGATAGTTCACTAGGTAGTACTGTGGCCTCACACCTCCAGGACTGTAGGTTCGACTTCCCACCTCAGATCTGATTGTGTATGGGATTTGCAGGTTCACGTGGATTTCGTTTTGTAGCCCAAAACAGTTCCCCCTGTTTGTGACTGTGTGTAAACACGCACTTTGGGATGGACTAGGATGCCCACTGCCTTGTACAGTGTGTTCCTCTGGGAATAGGCTCCAGCCTCACCACGAGCTTTTACTGCCCCAAACTTGCTTAACCAAGGTCACGCAGCTAATTAAGAGACATAATATCTGGTCCAACCGCGCGCATACAGTGGCCGAAAGCTTAGTTACAAAACACGTTTTCTTTAAAGATTGCTTGAGTTCTAGTGTACTATGGACGCCGGATAGGGATTACGAAGTTGTTTTGGTCCCTCCGAGTGCCCGTAGCTATGGCTTCCTCCATATCCGGTTGATGTCACGTCCGGTGAATGTCGCAGCAGTCGGCGGAACGCTAGAGGAAGTTCAAGCGTAGAGTGCTGTATTTACGCTTTTCCGTTTTATCGCGGGCATACTATGACTCAGTCTTTGCTTCGACCCTGTTCACAAAACGCGAACGGCGTTGCTTTTTAAATACGCTGCGTTCTTTATACGTTTAACCTCCGAATCCTCCAAGTTGTGCGGTCTAGGGGCTGAGGGCGAGTCTGTCTGGGCGCCTGGCTAGTTAATGAACTGGCTGGCTGGCTAGCTAGCTAGCTATCTGGCAAGCAGGCTAGCCAGAGGAGGCTGCTTCGTTACCTGGCTAATAGTTACGTCTTTATCGCTTGAGGTAGGCATGGCAACTAGGCGCCTGACCGATGCCTTCTTATTAATGCGGAACAATGCAATCCAAAACCGGCAGATTTTGGCTGAGCAAGTGAGTACACACGACCCCCGTCGTGCTCTGAGTACACGTAGCAATGCTGCGGTGAGTCTAACGTTAATCGTCTGAATTGTTTTCACTTTTCGTGTGCGTGTGAGGATGCGTGTGGAAAATTGCCAGCCAGCTAGCCGGCTCTTCGTCAATGTTAGGCAGCAAGGTCGCTGTCGCTCCGTGTCATTCTGTTCGCTGCCCTGTTTAACGCTGTCAGCCTGTCAGTCTATCGCCCGACAAACCAAATGACTTGGTTCTGGCCCGCAGTGTGTTGTCAAGGGGCTGCATGCCGGTATCGACGGTCCATCCAGGTCCTAAAATCTAGCTCTGATCTGCCTATAACGTTAGGTACTCGCAGGAGCTTTAGAATGCCCATTCTTGTAACTGCTTAAATATTTAAGTTGCCTAACTGCCTTGTAATTCGGCTTGGTTTTAACCATTTATTTTGCAAAGTATTTCCCCGTTAAAACTACTTTCCTTGAAGGCGCAGCCTTGTTCTCCTAGGATTCGAACCTGCGACCTGGCTTACGCCTACTGGTGCATGTCCTTAATCATTCTGCGTTTGACATTTCAAAGGCAGTTAAGCTTAAAGGTCTAGGTATTTAATACGAACCATGAAAGTGTGGCCTGGCGGACAGAGCTGATGGTATTGGGTTTGGTCTTGAGCTGCCTGGTGTAAGCGGGCTGCTCTACAGGGGATGCGTCTTAGTGTTTAGTGCACTGACGTCTCGGTGTCTCCTGGGTTATTTTGAACTGCACTCAGCCCAATGAACAGATTTCATGTGGCTTGGGCGATAGGGTCCAGGCTGGCATTAGCTGCCCCATCTTTCCCATATGTCTCGACCCGATGAGTTTTCTTCAGTGTTTCAGATTATTTGCGCTGGCGCACCCATCTGATAAATTAACTGTCAGTTTACACGATTTGAAGTGGAAATGAAACCTCGTCTCAGTCTTAAGACTTTCTGTATGTGAATGTGTATGGACGCAGTTAAGCAAAAATGTAACACATTCTTCAGTTTTGCTTTGCATGCAACAATGCAGTCAGCCGCGGTAGCACAATAATAGGTTATTGTTATTGTGTCGTACACTTTTTATTTTGATCTCCTCTTAAAGGGAAAAAATACAATAGTCATTGTCTGTTGTTTTTCCTTCGCATACACAATCGAGGCAAATTACGCACAAAGTGACATGAATTGAAAAATCGTGATTGCATATAAAGAGGTAGAATTGAGCAGAAACTCCTGTCCTGAACAGCCCACAGAGTATCAGGTACACATGATCAGTTTAATGCAAACAGAAAAGCGTTGTTAAGGATATACACTAATACTGGCTAAGGTAATAAGTTAGGTTCGAGGGGTAAAACAGTACTGTAACATTACGTTGTTATAAGCTTCTTGAAAAAATTTGGGATTAGCTGGAGAATACTATGTATGTTTTAGTTGTTCTCTGGTGAGAATCCCTAGCACTTCTGCAAAAACAATCCAGAATTAAGGTGGTATTGTGTCCTATGCTTAGTTTTTAATTTTCCGTGCTTTGTTTTAACAAACAGATGCGGTAGCATTGGCCACATGACTACTGATATTGTACCACATGAGAACTGAGCTGGGTTCCCAGCAGGCCGTGCAAGTATGCAGGATTTATATTTAAATGAGTAAACAAACAAACAAATCGGGCAGCCACAGAATGCTGGGAATTTGGGTTGGTGTATTTATTTGACTGGGTTACCTTCAGGCTTAGTTCTGGTAATTTTGAGGTTCTGTTTTTTTATTGCAATGCTAAAATGCCCACATTTCAGAGGAAGGCTGAGTGAGAGGAACGATTGCAGTAGATGGTGAATTTCAAATTGTTCCAGTTAAGTAAGGATTGGGCTGGAGGGGAAAATCAGGGAGCAAATGGCTCACACGGAAGTCAGCCTGTCAGGTCCAGTGCCAGTGAAGCAGGCCCATATTTATGCGTTCATGGGAAAATGTACTCGGGTTACTGTAAGATTAAATTCTTACCTGACTGCAGTTTGGAATAAGGTGTACGCGAACAAAAATGCTGATGGTACTGTTTTTTAAATTGAACACAGCTCTTCAGCTGCCTGTTAAAGTCTGGTACCCTTTATGTATATTTCGTATAAGGATGCCTTCTGTAAGGAGCTACCTAATATATAAGTCCAACTAGGTTGAGCATCCAGTGAGAGACCAGTAACAGGTGTAAGCTTAGCATCAGAGCAGGAGACATACAGCAGCTTTCACAAGGTAAAAACCTTCCAAGTCAAAACCATGATTCTACTCAGAGTCACTAAGACTCTTAGAAGTTGTTAGGAATGTAGTAGAGAGAGGCAGTGGGACCAGGTGAGTGGATGTCTACATAATCCATTATCTCATTTTCAATAATCAATTTCAATAATCAATTATGGCGTGGTCAGTTCAAGAGAGTTTATTGTCATATGCGCAGTAAACACAGTTCCACTGTACAATGAAAATCTCACTCTCCTTTCAACCAGTGGGAAACACTAAACACAAAACACAATACAATGAAGGTGCTCGTTATTGATAGACAATAAATTTGTCAGTGCGTGAGGTGAGTGTTTCATTTCCACTTGGTTTCTTTTCCTGGAAGAAGCCTAAAAGCCATCTCCAGTATGTAGTAGCTAGATGTTCAAAGGCTTCCTCTTTAAATTCTGCCAGCAACTGTTCCTTTCCACATTCTGGGCCTCAGTATAAATGTACTGCTGGGAAATGCTAGTGGCTGGCACACAGCAGCCTAAACTGCCAGGTCAAATGGAGCAGCTTTGCGTTCAGGGATGTATGATTACATATGCTTCTGTTTGCTTTGCTTCAGTTTGTCTGCTGTGTGTGTTTTGCATGCAGTTTATTATTAAATATATCGATTTTAATGTGCATGCTTGCAGTGGGTGTCTCACCTTGTGTTTGCTGGGTGTTCAGATTGCCATAACCTGTTTCTTCTCATTCCTTTTCAAATATCCTTTAAAAATTGGGGTCATTGAAATTGGATGCAAACTTGATATTAGAAAGATGTTTTGTTCTATGGTGAGGCTAGAGCCTTCCTACTCCTTGAGATGCACTTGAGAAGATTCCAAACTTCTGGACATTATGAAAGTCATTCTGAAATGCCATGTTACATACGCTACAATAATAATGCATTTTGGTCATCCCACCTCAAGATGTCACTATCAGAAGTAATCCTATGTATTGTCAGCTCACCATTACCAAGTTACCTCTCTTCGTGTAGAGGCACTAATGCAGAAGTTTCTCTGGTTTGTGGAGTTGCTGCAAATCCTTTTAAAAACTTCCGTTACCAATTTCAATCCATTGGTGCCATCTGGATTCAATTCATCTGCCATTGGATTTTATTGCTTTCAAAGTATGAATGAACGCATGATGATAATTCTAGAAAGAACTCCCCTTTCTGGACCTGTCAGTTACCAGCAGCTCTGTTATACCCCACCCTTCAATTTTAGTGTCCTTCATAGGCTGTTTACATTTCAGTTGCTTTGCATGAAAGGAAAGAAGATGCCTTCAGTCCTCTGTAATTATAATCAATGATGTGCACACATTATTTAGGCCTGTGAGATGGGCTCTGTATCAGTTCTTTATGCAGTGAAGCTGCTTTTCTCACTGGTTCACCTCCACTTCTTTGTGAGCATTGATTATGCTACTGGTCATCGCAGGAATCTGTGTGTGTGTGTTTTTGTTTAAAACCCTTTTGTTAATATCCCTTGGGTAAGAGGTTTTAATGCAACTCCCGCCAACTGGATTGTTTTTGTTAATCACGCAATCTGCTGACAGCACTGATGGTTGAACTGTTATAAATAGTTTTGCATAAATTTTCCGTTGTGCTCATATGCCTTCAGTTTTGGTACCAGTTCCATTATTTTTTCTGGAGTGATCCACTGATCAATTGTTCTGTAATATTCCCCCTCTCACCCACCTCTGCCAATGGAAATTTCACAGCAGCAGTTGTTTAAATGCTTTCATGAAGGTTGATTAATAAAAAATGAAATTGCCTGAACTCACAGGCCAGCTCACAGAGTAATGCACATCCATGAACTGGTTTGTATTCATGCAACACCACGTGTCTGTTTACTTCTACTCAAGCTCAGGAGTGTCCTGAAAAGTGCTGCTTAGGACCATCTCCTCCTTTTTTCTGCCTCTCTCTTTTGTGCCCTCTCTAGTGAAACTTCCACTCATAGCCCCATGAATGTCACTTGCTGCTTTAGTCTCATTCAGATGGAGGCTCTTCAAGAATGTTGTTTTGCCTGTATAAGTTCCACTTTACGTGAGCTTGTTCTTTATACAATGTTTACTATTTGTAGAAACCTTGGTAACCTGAGAGCAGTTAGAGACGTTCAAGTTAATTTATTCTATGTGGTGAATTCAAATAAATATCAAACTGCTTTGATTCCATGTCCGTCAGTGCTCAGTGTTATCGAGATATCAAACTGAAAAGGGTGTTCCACTCTGCTGGATGGGCAGAATTATTTAGCGGTTATTAACCCTTGTGATGTTCTGGCCTTCCTCTGCCTATGACTCCTGTACAACCTGCCGAATAATCGTTGTTTCCCGAAAAGCAGCGTAATTGGCACTCACACCATGAAGTGGTAGCCCCCCCCCCCCGAGTGCGTGTTTTAATCATGGCTGGAAATCACCACGGTCATCGCTAAGCGTGCTTGCCTGCGTGTCCGTGTTGAGTGAGGTGTGAATGGCTGATTCTGTGCACGCGCCGCACGTCCATCTTTGAACAGCGACTCTACCTCCGTCTCACCTGCTCTCTCACCTGTCCTCCTCGCTTATCTCCCTCTCCCCACTGGACGGGCCTTTTGCTGGGATCTTCTAATCACAGGAGCTGGATGAGGTACATTCCCACCATTCCCCTAACAGTGATAGTGCCCTCGAAGCTCGCTCTTTGTAGTGTTTTTACCTTGAACTGCTGAAAGAATTATTTATGTTTTCCTTTAGCTGCCTTTTGGTTGAATACAGCTTTTTTTTTTTAATGTTCTCACACTGAGTTAAAATTAAATCCCTTTGTGCTTGTAGTGTTGTTTTTGTTTGATGGTACTGTCATGGAACAGATTAGTGTCTTTGACTTGATTCATGTAATACTTTTATTTTAAGATTACCTGTACTGTTTTGTCCTCTTCGTTGTCTCCTCTCCCTCTTGGTCAGCTGGCCGACGACCGGATGGCTCTGGTATCAGGGGTCAGTTTGGACCCAGAAGCTGCTATCGGAGTCACCAAAAGGCTGTCTCCAAAGTGGGTGGATGGGGTAGATGAGGTAGGCGTTGCCGATGTTCATCTCTAATTCTTAAAGTGGCAGGGAAGGTATGAACACGCGTGATGCTAGGAATTAGTTTCTTTTCATTCATGATGATTCGCTTTCACAGCAAGTGGGAAATTAACATTGAGTTAAAGTGCATTTGATGAGCGAAGACCCACCCAGCTGGTTAGTTTTAAGGGTCGTTTTTAGGGTTGCAAAGGGGCAGAAAATTTTTGGAAACATTCCATGGGAAGTTAAGCTGGGGGATATACAAGCATAAATATTAACATTCTGTTTTAACCAAGATTATACTGCAAGATGTTTTTTTTTAACTCCATTAAAGTTCCCTGTTATAGGGTAACCTGCAATTTTGCGAATTTCCTCCATATATTTTTATAATTGAATAACAGGTGATGAGTTGTCTGAATATTTTTTTTTTTTTTTTTTTTGTTCTTGTTGATCTTGTGGGTACAAGCATTTTAATGGCGGTGCTGGCCTTTGGTGGCCTGCCATGTCTCATGGGTATGACCTTTAACCCGGTGTGGTGCGCCCCCGTGTGGCAGATCCAATATGACATCACACGGATACAGCAGAAGATGAAGGAGCTGGCGAGCCTTCACGATAAACACATGAACCGGCCCACGCTGGACGACAGCAGCGAGGAGGAGCATGCCATCGAGATCACCACGCAGGAGATCACGCAGGTGGGGCTGCTCTGCGCCTGGCTGCACGGGAGGGGATCCTGCAGCAGACTTTGTGCCATTAATGAAAACGGACGCGTCACCCTCCTGTTCCACACTCAGATGTTCCACCGCTGTCAGCGCTCCGTGGTCAGCCTGCAGGCTCGCTGCGGTCACTGCACGCAGCAGGAGGAGAGGCTGCTACGTAACGTGCTCTCCTCGCTGGCCCACAGCCTGCAGGAGCTCTCCACCAACTTCCGGCACACACAGTCCGACTACCTGAAGCGTGAGTGATGGCCGTCCTCTGCGTCCTTCGTTTAATCGCCCCGTGTCTTGTTTTTCACTTAATAACGATGTGCCTCCTCTCCATCGCACCTGTGTCTTCTTATATAATGTGTCCTCATAGATCATGCATTTGCTGATACAGCTGGGCAATTTTTTATCCCCCCCCCCCCCCCACATTTCTGTAGGCATGAAGAATCGAGAGGAGCGGTCCAAGCACTTCTTTGACACGTCCGGGCCCCATCTGGAGGAAGATGATGATATGGCCCTATACGACCGGGTGAGACAGACATTGGCTACATGCATTTTTAAGCTGTGGTGCAGCATGGATGTAATGTTAAATATACATTATGTTGAGTGAACCTGGTTTAAACAAGTTATCTAAATATTATTTTTATGCTGATATTCTGTCTTCCAGAATGTTTATTTTTAGTAGTACTTTGTATGAAATGTGAACCTGATGGTCAAACTGTTAAAACAAAATTATTGAAACTTTATAACTGGGTAATGTTAAATAAAGGAGGTGGTCAAATATCTATAAATTAAATATACTAAACCTTTTGAAATGTAAATGTAAAATTGTACTTTGTCTAAAGCCAGAGACACTTGGCCAATGGACAATAGGGAGGGGCCTTCATTGGTTGTGTTTATGGGATGTGAAATAAGTGTTGTCCCTGCAGGGCTTCACAGACGACCAGCTGCTCCTGGTGGAGCAGAACACGGTTATGGTGGAGGAGAGAGAGAGGGAGATCCGGCAGATCGTCCAGTCCATCTCCGACCTTAATGAGATATTTCGTGATCTGGCCACCATGGTGGTGGAGCAGGTGAGTGAGGGGGTGTGGGCGCAGCATGGATTAAACTCAGCTAGAGAGGTGGTACTAGAAATTATTTTAAAATGAGCCAACTTTTTTTAATTTGATTAATAAAAGGCTGTCTTATTTCTCAGCTGTGCCTCCATGTACATAGTTTAGCGTCAGCTGATAAAAAAAAAATTGTAGGTGTTACAGTCTAGCTCATTTTTGCTATTAGGGCACTGTGCTGGACAGGATTGACTTCAATGTGGAGCAAGCCTGCATCAAAACAGAAGACGGTTTAAAACAACTACAAAAGGTAAGAGACAAGCCTCACTCGAACAGGCAGGTGGGGCTGTGATCTCAGAAGGCAAATTAATGGTCTTAAAGTACAAAAAAAAAAAAACTGGGCTAACACATAGTCTCAAAGTTAGCCTTTAGAGGACATTGGGCATCAACAGTTCACTCAAAACAAACAGATTTGCCTTGATCTGGAGAAAAAACCCCACACTCAGTGTGGATGTAGACACATCACGTACTGGGAGCTGCGGTCAGATTCAAACCCATGATCCTGCAACAGTATAGCCACAGCAGTACCTGCTCAATCACCATGCTGACCAGATTTCTCGTCATGTGGGCTCCAAACGGCACAGCCCGTCATTCTTCGGTAAACAAGGCTGCAGAGCTCTCGCCTTGATATGCAGGTATAAGCTGTAGCCTCATGCCGTATGAACACTCTACGGGTCTTAGCTTATTCCTTATCTATGCTAGGTGTTTGATCTTGGTCTTGACTTTTGGCAACTCTGGCAAATGTTCATTTCAATGCCTTGCTGTTCTTCTGTTTCATGAGTTTTGTTAGGGCAGATCTGATATCATACACATGGACTCAGAGGTCATCAATGGTCATTCCCAAGGTATATCTGGAAGGACTTGCATTAACTCCACTCTGCCAGGCTAACTTTAAGCAATTAGTACTTTTTACCGATGTCCAGAAGGTTGCTGGTTCAAATGCTGCAGCCAGCAGAGTGACCTTATCAGTCTTTGGGCCTTTAACTCCTAGTGCTCCAGGACTACTGAACACTGACTGACTAGCATTCTGATGTCAAAACCAGCTGCCAGCTTTATTTGGAGAACTAGATCATTTCATTAATGCCTCTCAATGGGAATGAGTAAAGTGTGGGCGTTCTATTCTGTAGAGGTACTCTGAACTTTTTTTGAACACAGTGTTGTCTGCCAATTTTCTGACAGTATTTGCCTTCTCTTTCAGGCTGAACAATATCAGAAGAAGGACCGCAAGATGCTGTTGATTTTAATTCTGTTTGTCATTGTTGTTGTCCTGATAATTGTTCTCTTCGGTGTGAAACTGAGCTAATGGGGTTCTGTGCTTTTACAATGTGTGTTGTGTAGGTGTTCTGTGTGCGTGAAGGCCTTGTGTGCCGTCCAGTCAGAGCTGCCTTTTGTCGAATGTAAATCGGATCTTATTCAGCCACAGTACACATCTAACTTAGAGCCAGTCGCTGTGTCCTTTCAGCACCTTATGCTTCATAAGTTCTGGGGGGGGGGAAAAAAAATGCATGAATCCAAAGCAGGAGGAGATATTTTTATTTAACTGGCTGCTGTCTGCTAAGAAATATAGATATTTTTTTTTTTCCCCAAAGAAGCGACAGCATCACAGTGGAACAGCCACAGCCCTTATCTAGTTAGGAATATCCCGCAACTCGGTGAGTAAAGCACTACACGTACGGTTCCTCTTTGGCGTTATCTCCTGACCCTCTCGTTTGGCTGGGAGGCATCTGTGACTGCAAGGAGAATGGTGGTCCATTTCTGAGGAAGCAACTTAAGCTCTACAGCCAGGGCCATGAGGACCCTGGCCGCCGAAAGCCATCCTGCCTCCCATCTCCACCTTACTGCATCCGCGGCTCTCTTGCTGAGGTCCACGTCTTAATTGAGCTCATCTTTTTTTATTTTCGTCTGATTGTTTTGTTTTTGTCTTGTGAACATTTGCACACTTAGTTTACACTGAAATGGAGCTCTAGAGGTGGTGCCAGCATAGTGCATATCCTCCTACTTGCCAGCACCACACACTCCTCTGCATAAAGGTTGTCTCCCTCTTACTGGTTTGTCTGAATCTCTTCCATTGATGTGCACATACTCAAAGACTGAAGTATGCTTTGCTGTCAGTACTTTATGTATCATTTCAGATCTTATTTATTTAACGTTTAAAATCGTTGTGGGTGTACAGGTATATTGAGTTTTATTGTCTTTGAGTCCAATTTATTGGGATAAATAAGAGATTTGAGTCTGATGGTGTTAAAAATATTATAAAACATCACAGATGTAGCGCAGGTGGTGGAGAAAATTAGCTGAGCTTATGATTGGAGGTACCCAGCGTATCTGATGCTGACCTCATCCCCATCTTGGGGAGAGAGCAGAATATGAAACACCGTATTTATTTAGATGAGAAAATGGTAAAAGTAGGCACCACTAGCAGCTGGGGCTCATGGCCATGCACTTTCCAGAATTCCTCAGTGGTGACGTTGAATCAGTCTTATCCTCAAAATTGTATGGATTTCTTTTTGGTGAAAAAATTCACTATTGTTGATGCACCACATGTCAGTATTAGCAGTGTCTATCATTCCTGTTCCTGGGAGCATCCAAGATGTGCTGTACCTGCCTGCCCCCAAAAACATCACCTTTTCAGGAAGATGTGTATAACCTTTTAATTGGATGCTAATGTAAAGATGACTCCTGTGATCTATATAAGAAGTCTAGAAATTAATTAGTTGTATGTGTATTGCGGTTGACATCAAGTACAAATTTCCCAGTGTTTCATCGGCTATTCTTGATCTATAACACGTTTTAAATTGTTTTTTTGCACATAAGACCCCAGGAACATTGATTTTTTTTTTTTGTTTGAACAGGTGATGCTAAACTGTCAATATGTTATATCAAAAGCCATGAGAGCAGAGCATGGCTCCGATTAATATAATCCACCGTAAGCAGTGTGTTCAGAATGGCAAACAATCAGAGATGGTTAAAATCATGAGGAACATTTGCTGTGCCCTGTTTGTGAAAATGCAGTGCAAAGTTTAGTCAATCTGTGAACATACCTTCAAATGTCATGATGGTACTGTATATCTGCTGAGGTTTTATAAAGATTGTGGATTTTTAAAAAAAATATAATAAAGGCAAAACAATATTTATGATGATCATTTTACTTTGAATAAGTGAGTATGTGGCCTTCAGGTTTATATACCCTTAATACAAAGTTATGGACCACCGTCCCATAATGCATGTCAGTGCTCAGGTCATGGAAGACAAAAAAAACTGCTTTCTTTGCATGCTAGCTGCATATATTACCAAATGATGGTGTCTGGACATTTGTAATAAGTGAAGACAAACAGTATTGTTGGAATTTTGTCTAATGTGCTGCAAGACAATCCTACACAATATTTAGTACTTTGCATGATTCCTAATGATTTATGAGGAATTGTGGCAACTATCTGAGAGACTGTCACAGAAGAATGGGCTTATTGCTCTAGAAGATAACCTCTGCCTAAAGAGTATTCTGCTAAACAGGCTCTTTTCCATTGTACACAGGTGTCCATGTGCAAATGCCTTTGCCGATTTAAATATTGTTGTGGTCATATAACAAAAGCGCTCAATGAAGATGATCATCTGGGTATTTACAATAATTGACATTTAAAAAAAAAAAAAAAAGCCTGGAGACTATTCAGTATTCGGGGACACTCTGAGCTACCCCTCAAAGCAAAAACACTGTATCTGTTTCTAGAATTTATCTCCACAAATGTTGTTCCATAAGCTGGTCGTAAATGCTGACTCGCCACATGGACCCATGGTAATGCCGGTCTGAGAGGCTCAGGGTTGGTTATGGTATTATAGGGTACTGGTTTGAAGCCACTGGGTATTACACTGTTCTTTGTATGGCAGTTTTATTACAACCAGTCTGACTAATTAGGCTTAAATGGACTTCTACAAAATTCTGATCTGTAAGTCACATATATCCATTGGATTAGTGTCTGGAAGATGGATGCAAGATATATCTACTAACTGATAATTATCATGTCTAGGTTGTTAGCTGTATATTTAAGGAAAGTGTTTCCATCAATTCATTAGGATAACTGTTAACCCTTAAATGAAATACATTAACCGATTACGTAGTTAATTTGGGGTATTTCATTATTCAGTTACTAACCGGTCACATCTACTGTATGTCAAGTCTCGCGGCATTTTTAAGTCCCCCTTTTGTCACCCAAAAAACAGGTTTTACCTTCACACGTCTTGCTATTTTCACAGCGGCTAGATCGACTTAGAGCTTTGGAATATTAGCGAATCAAGCTTAGGGTGTAGGTAGACACATATGTCCCAAATAGCTTTCAGGAAAGCTTAAAATATTCAACTTTTTATACCTGTAATAGAAGCAATTACTTTGATTCCCTATCACAAAGATGGTCATTTATCTTTCCCTTTAACGCCTTAACTGACCTCACCTTCCTTTCAGACTTCGCCTCAATGCACTGGCGACTCTATTACACGTCACTCGAACGAGCGCAATCGCGTCGCGGAATGTTTGCGTAACTTCTCAATGACGTCACCTGTGCATGTTTTTTCTTCCTTTTTTTCCCCCCCGCTTTTGGCCTAGCGGTGTGCTGAGTAGTTTTCTTCCACCTTGTAACCCTGCTGTTAAGCTTTGGGGCTGTTCTGCTGACCCGAGGGAAACTCGGCGACAGGTCGGGGTCCTTTCGCTAGCTGTTTGGCGCAAAAAGGATGGCGAACGTGGTGCTGGAGTTCAAGGCGTCTGCGGGAGACTCGGAGCCCCAGAGCCGGCCCGTGATTTTCCTCGGCCAGCTGAGTAGC
Source organism: Gymnarchus niloticus (assembly GCA_009936485.2). Lineage (NCBI taxonomy): Eukaryota > Metazoa > Chordata > Actinopteri > Osteoglossiformes > Gymnarchidae > Gymnarchus > Gymnarchus niloticus. The sequence goes on from JAACJT020000105.1 coordinate 1,458,823, forward strand.
CTACAGCAGCTGGCCTGGGCGCAGGTCAAAGGGAAACTGCAGCCGGTCGTCAACAAGGAGGTATTTCGGCAGGATGCAAGTTGAACGCAGGGATCTGATGGAGATCTCCTGGCCACAGAGTTCCGCCGAGTCACTTGTCTGTAAACGAGCTTGTTTCTGTTTCAGAAAATGCTGCAGATATGCATACTCTTGACTGCACGGTGCAAAGTGTGTTCACCTTAGAACTAAAAACGCTGTTAGCTGTTTTTAGGTTTTAAACAGGCGTCATTTCTGCGTGCATGCCACGACAGCCGTCGTATTAACGGGCAGTACGTGCAGGATTTTAGTGACAGCTATTGATGTCGTTGTAAAATAATATTTTGCTGCAGTGTCTCACTCGTATGTGTGTTTTAACGTGGATGTTTTACTTTTCTTGCTCTCTGGTAATCGCCTTTGCCATACTCAACTAATGATGACTCTCTTCCCGTTTCCTCCCACCTAGAGATACGAGGGTTCACTGATCACCGATCGACCTCGGCAACTTGCTAGCTTGCGCCTTCTTTATTCTGTTTATGAAATAATTGTAGCTAATAATGGAGAATAGATTTTAATTGTGGGTGTGCTGTGCATGCTTTTTTTTGACACGGTTAAGTCTATAGGGGAAAAATAGCAGTAAAATATCAGTGATATGAAGTGAGAGTTTCAAGGTGCTCTACCTGCTTGGCCCAGGTTTATTATACATTTACTGCTTTGCTGGCATTTATTACAATCACCCATTCCTGCTGAGCTTAATATTTTACTGGTGTAATTCAGGCTCAGACCTTCTCTAAAGGTACAGTAGCATGACTGTAGTCAGACTAATCCAGGCCCTTAACCACTGTGCCACCTGCTGGCCACTAATGAATTTGCAACAAGTGAATAACAATTCCTTGCAGACATGGCAGTCAGCACTGGGTGCCCTGAACCCCAACCCAACCGACAGCTGTCCACTGTACCTGAGCTCCGCAGTGGTGGCTGCCCTGCCCTCTCGTGTCAGCAGGCACAACAGCCCTTCCTCTGCTCACTTCCTCACTCGCCTGGTGCGCACGTGCCTCCCTGCTGGGGCCAACCGCTGCATTGTGGTGAGTCTCTCTGACCCCGCCTCCCCCCTCTATCTTATGCATGTCAGGCAGTTTTTATTACGCTTCCTTGTGTCATTGGGTGTCATCTCATGCCTTAGGTCATGATCCTTACCTTCTTTTTTACATTTAGAGAGTAGCATGGAGCAAATGTCATCTCTCTGTTCTATTTTTATTAGGAAGCGCTGTATATAACTTTAAAATGTAGGTGTCAAACTGATGGGCTAAGTGGCATATGCTGAAGTAAGCAGCGCCTCCTAGTGGAAGTTTGAAAGACAGTAAAGAAGGATGTGGTCTTGTGTCACACTCCTGAGGCGTTTCATGGCCTACATGAAAATCTTCTGCATTGTCGCCCTCTGGTGTAGATGGTGTGTGAGCGCTCTGAGGTGTTTGCCTCGGCCTGTGCTATCGCCCGAGCCTTCCCTCTCTTCTCCCGTCGGTCTGCTGCCTCCCGCAGGACTGACAGTAAATTGGTAACAGTGGAGTTGATCACTGTAGGCCAGGACAATGGACCCCTGGACCCCTCTACCTTGGAGGTAAAGCTTCTTTCCTTTTTAATCTATTCTCAGTGGTATATACCACCTGCTGTCATGTGAACTCTCGTGACGTTACCCATCCCCCCCAGTGCCTGTCTAATGCAGCTGATGGTGTTAGGCTGGCTGCCCGAATTGTGGACACTCCCTGTAGTGAGATGAACACAGACCACTTCCTAGAGGTGAGTTCAACTTTCCATTTGTTCTCCTGTGCTGGGGAAGTGGGGGGGTAGGATAGGTACTGGGAAATCATGACTTAGTCAGAATCTGCCGTTATTGCACTAAAGCCTTTGTGTTTAATGTGACAAACTGCTTGAATTTGTAAGTGCAGTTCTAAAGCCTGAAGCATTTGTATTGCCACCATTACTGGACACAGTGACGTTCCTATTTGTGTGTCACCCTGCATGACAACTGAAATACGAGTGACAATAACAGGTCAATGATTAACAATGAAAAGCAGTGACTGCAGCAGTTAACAATCTCGCGCACAGCACAATTAAAATCACTTTACCAACTGTACAATATGGCAGCAGAATCGTGCCGTAAAAGTAATTTACAGGTCGGCAAAACTATACCGAATGATTGAAGAAGTAGAATGAAAATTATGGAAGTTAAAAGATTATGAAATGTTTAACATTTGTACAAGTAGAGTTACATGTTCGCACATACTCGAGCGAGGAAGACAGACATATGGGTCAGAGTATAGGGTCAGCTATTTATCTGGCACCCCTGGAGCAATTTTGTGGTTAAGGGCCTTGCTCAAGGGCCCAACTGTGATATGGGCATCCTGCAAACTATGGGATTTGAAGCAGTGACCTTCCGGTTGGGGTCACAGACTTAACCACAGAGCCAGGCACTGTTTTTACATAACTTTGGTTTAATGGTAATTCAGTAAGTATATATTCTGTGAATGTTGACTAAAACAGCTGTGTCAATACGTACAATAGCAGCTGTGGGTAAGGCTTGAGTGAAAGGTGTTAGTTGCTGCTGGCTGTGCTCACCGGTGTAAGAATGTGTCCGGCAGAGCCTTGAATGGGCTGTGTCATTGTCTGCAGACAAGGCATCTGTGGGAGCTGTCAGGTTTCATTGAGTTTCCCGCCCCCTTCTCTGCATCTCATTGGCTGGCACTTTCTGGCAGGTTATTGGCTGAACCCCCCCCCCCCAGCAGAATTTAATACACGCGGTCACTGTGGAACAGAAAACCGAGATTATGGAGAGCAGTGTGTTATTAATCTAGATATATTTCAGATGCCTGCAGACACAAGCTGCCAGCCTCTAATTCCACCAGAGATGTTCTCCCTAGATAAGTCATGGTGGGGATAGAATTCTAACCTGTCTGGATGTAGCGCCAAATTGTCCAGGAATTTGTTTCCGTGCTTTTCTATAGGGTTTTCAGGACTCAGATACTGTTACCCTTTGCCTTGTATTTCTGAATCAAAGGGTTACATTCACATAGTGTTGGGATGAATGAGGCTTCAAAATCTGTGGTGGGTGGGAGCATCCTGAACTAATCAGTCAATGCTGGCTAGCCACCATGGGTTTTGAAGCCTTATTTGTCTCATCACCACTTTCATGTTGTCTTTGTCTCTCCCTGTCCACAGGAGATCAAGGCTGTTGGCACTGAGCTTGGTATCACACCGACCATCATTCGTGGAGAGGAGCTCAAAGAGAAGGGCTTTGGGGGTGTGTGCTCTTCACTGTGGTTTTTATGAGTGAGGTTTTTGTTGAGTGGAGCCACACTGTGGATGGAGAAGTGCTTGACAGCTATGGCTGGAAATGACACTCATAACTTTGCATGCAAGTTTTGCGTTTTTTTTTTCGTCTCCAGTGTTATGGCGCTCCCCTATATGCAATACCACTGGTGGGTGGCGAAAGAGTTCTATTTTTATTCCAAGCTGTTGCTGTTTCAGGGATTTATGGTGTGGGGAAGGCTGCAGAACATCCTCCTGCCCTGGCAGTGCTCAGTCATACACCAGAGGGTGCCACTCAGACCATCGCTTGGGTTGGCAAGGGCATTGTGTATGACACAGGTGGCCTTAGCATCAAGGGAAAGGTGTGTGCAGTCGTGGTAGATTTGTTAGAGGAGGCAGATTTTAGCCTTCGTCTGAGCCCTGCTGGGCACACTGAGCATATTTAAAAAGCTAAAAAGAAATGCTAAAGTCTCTTAAACTGCTGGTAAATGATGATGTAAGCCAGAGTTTCACTAGGACACTTCTGAGTCTGCACAGATGATGTTGACAACTAATTTTAAGAGCAGAATATGTGGCCGATGGATTTTTTCCCCGCACTAAGGCAAGCAGACAACGGCTGTGTGGTTTCTCTGCAGACCACCATGCCTGGAATGAAGAGAGACTGTGGCGGGGCTGCCGCCGTCCTGGGAGCTTTTAAAGCCACTGTCAAACAGGTAAGCATGGGGAAGTGGGCCAATGTGCCGTACAACCACCGGTCTGGTGAGACGCCGCCTTGAAGCCAACCTCGCTCTGTGTGTGTGGCTTCTCCTTGCACAGGGCTTCAAAGATGCTCTCCACGCCGTGTTCTGCTTGGCAGAGAATGCCGTCGGCCCTGCCGCCACCAGGCCTGACGACATCCACACGCTCTACTCCGGAAAGTAAGGAAATGCGTGCGGCTGCTACATGTAACCAAAGGTCCCTTTTGAACCAGCTTGGCAGTTAGCTAACCGTTCACTAAGGGCGGCAGTAGGTCGAGTTAACCATTTCAGAATCAGAATATCTTTATTGTCATTGTAACGAGTACAACGAAATTCACATCCTGCTGTCTAACCACAGAAATGGAGATCCTTCACTTTAGAACAGCACACACTTCGTTAAGAAACCCTGCGCTTATTTCAATTAGATAACTACTGTAGGTCCTTCTGCGAGGAAGTCGTATGGTTGACGCTTCACTCTCTTCCCTCCACTCAAAAGTAATCCAGAACACTTAGGTTTTATTAAGGATCTTTACTTGGAATACACGAGAGGCGAAGGTCAAAAGACCGTGTGACTCCCGTTTTTGTACGTTGTTTGTATCACAAGTACAGATCAGAATACAATTGTCTTAGATTGTCTAAGGTGGTCCTAGGCGGTCTTAGGCGTTCTTGAATGACTTTAAACCGCTAAAGTTATAAAGTTAGGATTCCATCATCGAGATGACGAGGAGTGCGACAATGTTACTCTATATATCATTCACTACTTCACCCAGGTGTTACGGGTTTGAGAATACGCTCAACAATGCTCAACCAAGCGTTCTTAGGCTCCTACAACTACATTAATTGCTCCAGTGTGTGTCACCATGGATACAAACTTAATTGGCAGTACCCAGACATTGCAGTCCCCATCAGAGTAGTGACTTTATTTTCTTAGGGTCTGTTTGAGTAGCAGAAAAACATCTTAACTGAACCCGATGTGATACTCGTTTAGTTACATAATTAAGACGGTTTTGGAAGGCTGCCTGTGGAGGTTCATCCTGCCTCTCCCAGACACACTGTAGGCTGTGGGTGTCCTCGTGTACCGGTAAGGTCTGGGCGTCCCCTTGGACATGAGTCCTGCCTGTTGAGTCTGTCTGTCTGTCTATTCTTAAGGACCGTTGAAATAAACAACACTGATGCAGAGGGTCGCCTGGTGCTGTCTGATGGAGTGGTCTACGCGAGCAAGGACCTGTCTGCAGACATCATTCTGGACATGGCTACCTTAACCGGGGCCCAGGTGTGTGTGTGTGTGTGTCTACACATTTCTGAACTATACTATCCTAGCAAGTACACTACCAGCCAAAAGTTTTTACACACAAAGATTTTCTACACTTTCAGTGTTACTCACATAATTTTTCCAAAAAAGTTCTAGACACTCAGTAATGTGTATATATGTAAATTTTGTCTTTGCAAACCACGAGGTTCAACTCCAGCCCAAAGGAGCTTTACAAAGACTATAACACTATAATCACCATAAACCAGGCCCCAGGAGTGTTGGAATGAACTTACAGAGCAATATTTAATGTCCCTTGAAAGAATGCCTCAAATTTGCTCTGCTGTTGTGGCTGCTAGAGGAAGCTACTTTGATGAACTGAAGATTTGACCAGTTTTCAAAGGATGCTGAATGTGAATGTCTTATTTATTAGCAATAAATATTGAGTGTCTAGAATTTTTTGTGAGAATTATGTAACATTGATAATGTAGAAAATCTTATTTTGTGCAAAAACTTTTGACTGGTAGTGTATATTCTGTAACCATGTGTTTCATACCTCTGCTAGTATTATGAGGGAATTTAAAAATGATAAACAGCCTTATTGTAGTATGTTGAATTTCTTTTCCACAATTCTTTATGTATTTATAAATGTTTTTCTTTACCCCTTTGTTTTTGGGTCATGATGGCATTGCACTAAAAACCCACTACTTGAAGTCACATTTGACTAGTTTTTGAGATTTATACCTTTTCTGGGTTGACTGAAATTGTGGTCAGGATTTTCAGCTAGGAATCTTTTCAGTCAATATCACCGCTGAATTTTGCTGTCATTCAGGCGATCTGGCTGTCTCTGCGCTGCTGGGACCTGAGAAGGCCGTTTTCTCGGGGGAGATCGTCTCGCTGTGCCGTGTTGTTGAGTTTAGGCACCAATTTGCCTTTCAGGGGATCTCCACAGGAAAATACCATGCGGCGATCATGACCAACAGTGAGGAGTGGGAGGCTGCGTGTGTGCGGGCCGGACGCAGCAGTGGCGACCTCACGCACCCCCTGGTCTACTGCCCTGAGCTGCACTTTAGCGAGTTCACGTCTGCTGTGGCTGACATGAAGAATTCTGTAGCTGTGAGTGCCCCCCCCCCCATCTCTTGCATTGGTAGCTTCCTAGCTGCTATAACAGTTTAGCTGTATACCCAGACAGCACTGCAGGGTAAAGATTCACTGAACAGATTGACAGCAATCTATTTTCGCCATATTAAACCCAAAAAAAATCTTAAAAATCAATCTGGATGCGGGGAAATAAATATTGTTGCGTTATTGTTTAATGATAGTTGACATGAATGATTAATCAATGTAGTGTTGGTTTCTATGTAAATATTTCAACATTTTAAAACTGTTTTGAAGTGGCTTTTGTGTGTCATAGCTTTCTGCTTAGCAATGATTTCAGTGTTTCTGTAGTGACTTGAAACTCATGACAATGCTGTAGAGCAGGAGCTTGTCATGTGGCAACATTATCTGCTAACAAGGCAGGGTTTTTTTTTTTTTTGTTTTGTTTTTTTTCTTTTAAAAAAAAAAAGGAAGTTTTTCCATCTTTCTCATTTGTAGAAATTCTTAAAGGTTTGGGTCTAGGAAAGCTAGCCTAGGGTGTTATGAGCAAGCAGGGAGTGCACTGTGCAGTCACGTAGTTGGGGATAAGTAAACTTCATTGTCATAATAATAATAGCTTTAGTTTCAGGCTGTGTAGAGAAGCTGGGCAGAGAGGGTAATGGGCTGCTGCTATTTATTCATCAGAAATTTAAAAAAATGGAGAAGTGAAACAGATCTGGTAGATATGCGTTGAGGACACCTGTTTGGGCAGATGGGTCAGTGTGCTGTCTGTCTGTCTCTCTCTGTCAGGACCGAGAGAACGCTCAGAGCTCCTGTGCTGGGCTCTTCATCGGCTCGCACCTGGGCTTCGACTGGCCCGGCGTCTGGGTGCATGTGGACATCGCCTCCCCAGTCCATGCCGTGAGTACACTCCCACCCCTTCAGCCAGGTTTTCCAGAGTCCCTTACTGTTCCCCATAAAAGAAATCCTTGTTTGGGGATTGGGAAAGTTGTCCAGTGATTTGTAATGGCTGTGAATAAGGATGGTGGACTGTAGACTCAGATGGATGACACAGCCGGTTGTAATGTGGGGTTCTTTGTTCAGAAACCCACACCAAAAAAAGGTTCACATGCCTGCAGGTTGTTTTTGTGTTGTGACCCCCCCCCCCAAACACCTCAGTTCTTATGGTAAGGATAACCGTATGGTGTTCTGGCAGGTCCTCTCTACTTAGAGAGGCACACCTGGCTGCCAGATAGGCAGCATGTTACATTTTAATGCGGTGCCACAAAAAGTAAACAGCCCAAGCTTAGCGGAATGCTACGCCTGGAGCCTGTGAAACCCAAAAAGAGAGTGAGAAATGCCCAGTTGGCGTGTTCTGAACGCGCCAGGGTGAGCACCATGCTCTCCCTGCAGGCCCATCTGGTCTGGTGTTGGGTTTACTCCGGCTTCCTCCATAACAGTCTGAGGTATGCTGAGACCTTAAAGGATTTCAAGATTTAGCCACTATGTACACACAGATGCATCCTATTTGTTTATTACTGGTGTGTGTAAGAAGTGGGGTCTTCATGTTTTTAGTATTCAGCTCTGGGCCCACCCCAACAAAGATATGATACTATAAACACTCATTTGCTCAGGCCTCAGAGGGGCTGATGCCACTTGGAATCTTCACAGAGAAGCTTTAGAAGATCTCTAGGCCGGGTTTCTGTGCTTTTATTCCCTCTCAGTGCTTGATGTGAATGATGACCAAGTCAGGAGTACAGTCGTTGCTGCCGATTGTCCATCAAACTATGTACTTTGCGTTTCTGGTCAGAATTCAAAGTTGTCATAACAGCTCTTCGCCCGCAGGGGGAGCGTGCCACAGGGTTCGGCGTGGCCCTGCTGCTGGCGCTCTTTGGCCAGGCCTCTGAGGACCCTGTGCTCAATATGGTATCCCCACTGGGCCCTGCCAACGCTCATCCCAGAGATCAGATGGAGCGTGACTGCAAGAGGAGGAGACTGGTGTAACTCCACCCAGGGCTCCACCTTGCCTGTCAACTTCCTGCCGTCAAGTCCAGCCAATGCTGCCTCCGCAGAAGGCCGAGTGGTTTCTGCAAATCATTTCTACCCTTTGACCAGAGTTAATTGAGGACCTCACCTTATCTTTATGCCTCTCTACTAACCTTACATGATTTTGATTTACACAGTGTTTTAACTAATTTTAAAAATTAATCGACTATCTGTGCTCTGTGGAAAATTCCCTGTAGGCTTAGGTGATAAGACATACAGTGGCCTGTTGTTTAGACAGGGACAAATCAATTTAATCAGTGTTTTAATATTCCATTTTTGAAAAGTATGGACACAGGAGGGTGTCCTGACTGAAAAAGATAAATATGTGATGTCCAGACTGCAGTGGGTGGGCTCGAATACTAATGAATTCTGAGGGGTACCGTACGTGAAGAGGAGGCCGTCTGAAGGAGTTTGTCGATCTCCGCTACCTATTGTACGTCTGTCCGGTGAAAGAAGAATCTTAAACCCCTACACTTGATGTTGGCATTGGTGTAAAATTCCGAGAAAGTTAGAGTCTCATACTGAAGTTGCATCTGGAAATAAATGTTGAAAACACCCTGTTTGTATTCGCGTACTTTGGTGGGATGGGGTTATCTGCGAGTTGTTGGTTTTTTGTTTTTTTTTTTTACTTTAACGAGGTATCGATCCAGAATGAATGGATTTCAATGGTATCGCCGTTACTGCTGATACGCGTACACGGCTTTTCCTCAGAACACATTGCCTAACTTATGACACACGCTTGACCAAAACCATATGACTAGGGCGGTAAGGAAAAACACACTTTCGAGGTGTTCCATCGATTCCTCCTCCCTCTTCAGCCTGGTAGCCGCACCCCGCACTCGGGGTCTTCTCCTCCCTCCTTAAAGCCCGCCGGAGCCCCGCGGCGGTCATATGACGGCCGGCTCCCCTGATCATGCTGCGGGAACTGCTGCTGTGTCTGTGCCTGGGCGCCACAGCCCTCGGCGGCCGCTATTTTAACGATAAAGAGCCGTGTTACCGACCCATGCCGAGGAGGAATCACTTCGGAGTCAAGTAGGGTGTAAACTCACTTCCGTCTTAGTGCTCGAAATGGTTTGTTTAAAATGACCTTTACAAGATTTTCAAGTAAATGCCAAGCGCCCGCGCGCTTCTCGCTTTGGTAAATGCTTGCGTAGACTTTAATGATACATTAATGATACATTAATGATCGACGTAAACCAGCTGGTGATCGTGTTAAATCTGGTGTGCTTATCTGTGTGATTATTTCACGGTTTTTAATCTGTTTTTAGAAATGCTGCCCAGCAAGGAACTGGAATCTCGGCTGTTAAAACAATCTAAAGTGGTTATCCCTAGCGGGACTTTGTGTATAAAAAAAAAAGAAAAAAAGAAAATCATTATAAAGAAATGTAGGGAGGAGGGATGTACCGGAACGGCCGCTTCATGCACTTGTTTTTCTGCTGATGTCGACTTGCTGAGGGGTGATTTTTTTTTTAACATGTGACACGTGACGCGAAGAGATCTTAGTGTTTACACTATTTATTTAACATTTGCTATGTGCTGTGCCTTGCTAAACTGCATATAAAGGGAACATGTGTTCGTCTCTTGCGACAAATGCGTCCAAAACCGGTGGTACGGGTCTGAAAAACCCGGCCGGTTGGTTCACTTCCCGCATGGGGCTTCCCGTAAAATTTCGCTGTCCTCCAGGACAAGTCCCCGTCCTCACGAATACCTGGACTTGGCTCTGCTGCCCAAGGCGTGGGACTGGAGGAACATCAACGGCACCAACTTTGTGAGCACCACCCGCAACCAGCACATCCCCCAGTACTGCGGATCGTGTTGGGCGCACGGCAGCACCAGTGCGATGGCAGGTACACTGCACCTTTTCTCGATAAGCCACCCCGAGACCGACGTGATGGCAAGGGAATCCATAGGGCAGTACCCCCGCAGGTTGCCCGCCCCGCTTTCTCTAGTCTCCTGCATTTTTACCGGACTTGTGGGGCTTCCTCCAGCGGTTTAACGTCGAACCCAATGCCGTCTGGAGAGCTGCAAGTGGTCTTGTGATGGACGGCTACCCCGACATGACCCTTAGACAACCTTCAGCTTGCAAATTTAGACAAATCCTCGATAGGCTAGTGTCTTCCCCACAATACCTATAAACAACCTTTACCCATCCGGTTCAGTTTAAAATACACGTTTCTGTTGATTATTCACAAATGTTGTGTTCCAGTCAGCAGTCTGACACTGAGGTGTAATCCGGGTTTCCTAAAGTACCTTTCGCCATGGGTCGTGTTTCACTTTTGCTCTCTGAAGCTGAAATAGTGTTCCTTTTAATGGCAGTAAACATTACAGATTCAAATGCCAGTTCATGTTAATCGTGGAAATGGTAGACCAAACCCAGTGGCACCTATCTGGTAATTGACCTAGAGTTCAGTAAAAATGGGTCAGTTGTACAGAGCTTTAATGAAGTGCTTTGTGCTTGAAAAAACTGATGATCTGAGCTGGATTGCAAGCTTTCAGTAAAAAAAAAAAGTGTCAAATAAAATGATTATAGTTTTGTTTGATGCTCTCTGTCTACTGAGATGAGGAGTGAGTGAACTCGAGCATGTCCTGAAATTTCATTGTCCTTTCAGATCGCATAAACATCAAGCGCAAAGCGGCCTGGCCATCCACATACCTCTCTGTCCAGAATGTCATTGACTGTGGCGACGCGGGCTCCTGCGAAGGAGGTGACCACTATGGGGTGTGGAAGTACGCCAACACAGACGGCATCCCCGACGAGACCTGCAACAACTACCAGGCTAAGGACCAGAGTAAGAGCTGCCATGAGTACAGAGACTGAGTCGGGTGCTGCTGTACATTTAGGGTTATCCACTCAGCAGTCAGGGGTCTTTAAGACCACAGTAGTAGCTGTAAGATGATGTACACAGGGGTAGTATCGACATGGATATAGTGGCTTCTTAAATGTGATCTGTTCCTGTACGATGAAGTAAACTTAATATAAACAGGATTTCTTTAAGCTAGCTGGCCCAGTTCAGGGTAATCGGTACTGTGAGGGAGGTTAACAGCTCTCACTCACTTCGTTTATCTGATTCGGCATGCCTTTGCCAAAATGGACCAATTACCGGTAGATCAGTCAAAATGGAATGACAGGGTGACTTCTTTCACAGCGGAAGGGCAAGCCATCTTCGTAAATAGTTTTGAGCAGGTTAAGTGGAAGAGGTCACCATTTATCCGCCTGTAGCCTTTAAAATTCAATAACATTCCACCACCTACCAAATGTTTTCTCTGCTCCACTGGCTTGTCATGCTATTGTGAATTGGGTGGGGCTCACTGGGTAGGGTCTTGCTCCCCGGCTGTTCCCGTACCGGGGGGGGATGGGGTTTATCTTCCCTGATCATACCCTCCCGTGTTGCCCCTTTTCAGATGTCACACCCCCAGAGAGCTGAGATAAGCTAACTTGACTTTTTTTTTTTTTTTAACCAATTCACACCAGTAAACAAACCACAGAGAGCATGTGTTCCTCTCTGATGGTGGTTTATGTCGTGGTGATGGTAACGTCACATGCTCTATCAGGGGAGACCCTGAGTAAGTGGAGGCAGCTGAATCTTACCTTCTGAGTACCAAAGGTCATTTCTGTTCTGACCCATGTTTTTTTTTTTTTTAATTTGTGCAACACTGATATGAGTCTGAGGCCCAGGTTGAGGGTTGGAATAGGGGGTCATTAGGTTTGACTAGCAGGCAAACTCTCTGTCCCTGAAAGTTGCATCTGGGTATGACATGGAAAAGCAGCTGTAAACCAAGAAAGTCTATACAACAGCTAAGAGGAAAAGTGGTGGTAGATTGTCAGGTAATTCACAGTTCATTTACCCCAGCTCTAGGGTGTTAAACAATGCAGCCTCTCTGAAGATCCGCCATCAGACTCTCCCAAGGTTTCTTCCTCCTGAGGAAGTTTTTCCTTGTCACTGTCGCCTTTGGCTTATTCTCTGGGGCCCCTGGGCCTGAGACTATGTAAAGCGCTTTGAGACAGTGCTTGTTAAAGGCACTATATAAATAAAACTGAATCCGAGAGTCACCACCAGATTTGGGCTGTCCTGCATCAGTGCTTGTTATTAGGCACTGACGGTTACATCATAGGTTAGAAATTTTTCTAACCGCTCATCCTTCCCAGAATCACAGGGGGCCTGACAGCATTTGAGCACAAGGTTTGTATAAAAAATGTGTACTGATGAGTGATATCAAATATAAAAAGTGTTGTATTGCTTTGGTGGTACCTCTAAACCTGACTTCAACCCAACCAAAGTAAGCTGACCCATTGGTCCTGTTTCTTTGTTCAAGCCCCTAAGCTGCATGTAAATAATAATAATCAGTAAAGATGCATTTAACAGGGACACTAATTGTACATTGCCAAATGTTTATTGAATAAATTATTTAATCAAGATCATTGATGGAAAAATTGTGTGCGTCCTCAAATTTATTAATTGTGGAATCTCCTTTATTGGCAGTAACGCCAACCAAATGCTTTGTGTAGCTGCAGAGCAAACCTGTGCAGCTGTTAGCGTGCGTACAAACAGCTCTGTACAAAGTGGTTCTGCTTTGTGTATGTTTTTGGGCTGGCTTGCTTCAGATAAAGCAATGGTGTTTCCTCAGGACCTTGACGTGGCTATTCTGAAATAGAAATTTTATTTTACTCTGCTTGTCCTGTATGAGGGTAAAACTAAATAGCTTCCATTTATGAATGTGGAGAAATTGACAAAATCGAGGTTTTTTTTTTTTCCTGTTTCAGAGTGTAACCCATTCAACCAGTGTGGGACATGCACCACCTTTGGTGTCTGCAACGTTGTCAAGAATTACACGTTGTGGAAGGTGGGCGACTACGGAGCCGTTAGTGGGCGGGAGAAGATGATGGCGGAGATATATGCAAGAGGGCCTATCAGGTGAGTGACAGGTCAGGCAGCCAGATAGACGGCTATTATGCCATACGCTTCCTCCGCACGCTTCATTTAGGGTCCTGTCTTCATCTGCAGCTGTGGGATCATGGCAACAGCGAAGCTGGACGCCTACACGGGGGGGCTGTACTCAGAGTACCAGGATAACCCGTACATTAACCACATTGTGTCAGTGGCTGGCTGGGGCGTGGACGAGAGCGGCACGGAATTCTGGATCGTCCGCAACTCCTGGGGGGAGCCTTGGGTGAGCATCCCACCGTCTTCAAGGCAACCAGGCAGTTTAACCTATACTTGAGAGAGCCGGTTCGCACCCGCAATAAAGGCAGCCAATCAGAAGTACAAGCGCTGGATGGTCGGTATTTCAAATTGTGACATTTTCCTGGCAGAACTTTTCTCAGTTCGTGACACCCTTAGTGTCTTTTTTTTTTTTTTTTTCTTCAGAACACCCCTAGGCTAAAAGTACCATCCAGCAGTTCTGTTCATTACATAGAACAGCCCCCAGGACAAAGAAACTATCTCCAAGCCAACGTTCACGCAGGTGCCTTAGCCTCTGATATGCAGTATTTTGACTTGTTCCCGCCCACAGGGTGAGAAAGGCTGGCTCCGTATCGTGACCAGTGCCTACAAGGGTGGCTCTGGCAGCCATTACAACCTGGCTGTCGAGAAGGACTGCATGTACGGAGACCCCATCCTGCCCAAGAACTACCAGTAGGCCGGAGTCCAGCCCAGCTTCTCAGTCACCGTAGAGCAACTGGCCTTCGGTGACAGACTTTTGTTTTCTGGGATTCGCCATTTGGGATGAGAAGAAAGGAAATGCATTTGCACTGCTGTATCTCAGCCACTGGAATCGCTTTTAAATTATTTTTGATCACATTCAGGTTGGAATAATGACATTTTAAAAAGTCATTTAAAAAAAAAATTTAAATGATGTATACTGCTACGGACAATTTTGAAATCAGCCTTAAGGCAGCAGTTTTGCTGTCATTACCAATGAAAGATGCTATGCAAATAGACATGAGTGGGCAACTTCTCTGATTTAAAATCAGTCATAAATGTGGAAAGAGAACACGGGTGATTTACTGACCTTCAACATACCAATAAGCATTTCTCATTTGTTTTGGACACTTTTTTTTTAGCCAAGAGGGTAGAAATGTACAATTCATGCCACCTTCAGGGTACCTAACTGGAAAATATATATAAAAGCATAGACATTATTACTACTATTAGACTGCTTTAACCTTATTGTTTCTGAAACATTTGAACGATTTGCTTATGTACACCACGGCTGCCACCCTAGTGCCTGAAACATGCATTTCTGTAATAGGAGTCTATGTTTGCTTGATGTCCTGTAAAATTTCAGATATGGCCAAGAGGTGGGTGGGGGAGGGGTGATTTTTTGTTTTTAATACACATTCAGATTTATACAAACAAGGTATTTTTTCCATAAAAAGCTATTTTACATTGCAAAGCAAGTAATTTTACCAAAGACACAATGTTAAACATGAAAATCTCCTGAACAGAAAAACATCCATAGAATTGGCATGTAAAAGTCATGGGAGTCGTGTTCTGTAGCACTACACCAGCCCTGCTGCCATTTTCACTTCTCTGTTTTCAGAACAGTTGAACTCTACATCCACCCACACGCACACTCACTTGCTCACTCCTGTCACACATCTAAGAGGCTACTACCTCCACTCCAATTCCAACCACCCTGGTATGGGACTTGCTGGCTTCCTGGTATGACACTCATCCATCCATGCCGATCAGAACCGTCCTCCCTGCAGACGGACCTATCTGGCACTGGCCCGGCCCGAGGCTTCAGTTCATCATGATGAAGTTGGACTTGCAGTGAGCTGAGAGACAGCAAGAGAGATTTTTAAATCCTAGTGTGGCATTCAAAGGATTAACAGTGGCAGGAGACAGGGAGTGGACTGCGTAAAGATACTGAAAAGAAGGAAATTCACTTTACATTATCTCCCTATAAAGAAAACCTCCCTCACAAATTCATCTCTATAGATCATCTGTCCAGCTCAGTTACTACAGCCTCATTTCTCAGTTTACTGAGAGAGGCTTGGGGCAGACGGACATGAAAGATGTGTCCGTGTTTGCAGTTTAGGGGTGACTGTACCCTGGGGGCAGGCCTCACCGATGAACTCGGCCACAGGGTCGTGCTCGCCCTCTGCCCGGATGGTGCCGGCGATGCTGTCATTTTCCAGAATGGGCAGAAAGAGCTGCACGAAGTCGGAGGTGTAGGGAGGTGCGATCACGTCCAGCACCTGTAAGAGGTGGACGATCAGGAGATGCAAAGCTTGGCGTTTCCATTTTCCACACCATATTGCATTGGTTCTAATCCCTGTTGAACACCCCCCCATATCTTTGTTCTACTGCCCTCAAGCTAAAACAAAGGCTTTACCAATTAAATTATGGGAGAAGGTCAAGAAACAGCAAAAATGTGAGTTTTGAGAACCACTCAATTGCTACATTTAAGGTAAGGTCCCTTCCTTCACTCACAAGTTATATTTAAAGAGAAGAGCAAAAATAAGCCAGGAATGGTTCCCTGGGTATCAGAGGTAATCAGCTATTGTGCATATTCTTTGCAGTCACGTGGCCTTTATTGTCACACCATCCGCATACACATGTACTGTGGGATGAGACAACATTCTCCACGAACGGCGGTGCAACATACAGAACAGGACACGAAAGTGACCTCGAAGTCCTTCTTCTGTAAAACTGGCAACATGGATGCCACTGAGCGGCCTCACCTCCGTGACGAAGTAGCGGATGAGCGAGATGTCAGTGTTGAGCTTCTCCAGGCACTTCCGGATGTAGCCCACCACAGGCAGGACATAGCCCCGGCTAAGCAGGTGAACCATGCGGTCCAGAAGGGTCTTCTTCAGCTCCAGCTGCAGGGGTGTCGCCAAATGGTCACATGACAATCAAGGCGGAGCAAAGCAGGCAACATGCTATGCTGATACGTTAACGGTTATGCCCAAGTGACACTATCCAACAAAGGGGTGTCATTTTAATAGGTAGTCCAAGGTAGGTTACGCCACTATCAGGTTGACACTTTTAATATTTTAACATATATGTATATATAACCTTCCATCATTCCCTTAAAGGGAATTAAAATTTCACCTGGGGTACATCCTAAATGACATAGCAGTCATGAACGAACACGAACACACACACACACACACACACACACAAAACGGGCAACTCAGACACTAAGTAGACTTCCTGCATGTCTTGGAACTGCAACAGGCAACCGGTGCATCATGGAGGACATACAAATTCCACACACATAGACTGGAGGTGGGATTCGAACCCATATCCCTGGACGTGTAAGGCAGCAGTGCTACTCACTGAGCCTTGGCGACCCCCTGTAGGGCATGTCACCTTGATTTAAAGAACATATAGAGCTATTTCCCTCTGGCATAGAAGAGCCTTCAGAGGTAAATCCCTGGCACCGGCCTACCTGTGTGTGTGTGTGTGTTTCTGCTTTTGCTCACCTGCTCCATTACGTCCAGCTGTGAGTGCTCCATCTCAAACAGCTTGACCAGCAGCTGCAGGACCTGAGGGTGCAGGAGCTGGTGACACGTGCTGATCTGTGGAGTGAAATGGGGAGTTCAAAAAGGAGCAGGCACACAAAACGACACATCCTGCAAACGTGGAGAAAAGCGTGCTCAAGTAAAGGCTGGGGGGGGGAAATCATACTTCATCCAGCAGAGCCAGGTGAACTGGGGTGTGGTCCGTCTGTAGCTGGAAGTAGCGAGGCTCTGACACTGTCCAGTCCACCCATTTGAGCACCCCCATAGCCACCACTGGGAAACTGGAGAAAGGCGGCATGTGTCAAACACAGAGAGGAAGCAAGCTGGGATGGACAGGGAGGAAATGTGGTCACTCAGGCCAGCCCAGCACCCACCGAATGCACTGGTAGAGGGTCCCCAGCTCAGCCACCAGCTCTGTAGCCCCCTTGTTCTCGTTGCAGCACAGGTTGTGCACAGTCTCGATGGCCTTGGAGGTGGACTTGAGCTCATCCTTGTTGATGTTGACCCGCTTATTCTGCGTGATATGGGCACACGGCACTGAGCCAATGGCACGCAGGACTCAAGTTTAAAAAAAAAAAAAAAAAAACGCACCCAGATTCAGCGAGGAGCCGGTGAACGCAGATGGTCACCATGTGCAGTTAGATTAAAGCATCAGGGCTGCCCACCTTTTTCCAGGTCTCCACCACACTGGCAGCATAGGCCAGAATATGGATGTACTTGTGCTTGTGGTCCTGGTTGATTTTAGCCCCTGGCTTGAAAAGGGAATGCATGAAGAGGTCCAGGAAGGCAGGCACTCGGATCTGGACAGAAAGACATCAATCAATCAGTTGCAGAAACAAGATGATACCCTACAGTGCATAAGCTCATCACGCTTACACACGCTTTCCCACATTCTGCATAAAGGCAACTGAAGAAAAACAAAACTTCTGGGCTTATGTTCCTCCCATTAATCAAGACAACAAAACAAAAAACACAAAAAGAAGGCGTAAACATCAAATCAAGTTGCACAGAAAACATTATATACAAAGCAAATAAGTAAACATAGATTAACTTAACCAGTACACGATCATGGGGTGGAGCCAATCCCAGAAAGTACAGGACACAAGGCAGGGAACACCCTGGATGGGATGCCAGTCCAAAGCAGGGTGGGCATGCGCACACACGCACACCGGTACTGCCACACGTGGTCAAGTAGCAGAGTACTAAGAATCCCCCTCACCAGCTCCACGGGGGGCGGGTCCATGCTGCTGAACATCTTGAAGAGCACGGTGATGTCGGCGGGATTTAGCGCACCCTTGGACAGCATGGCGCCCAGGGCCTGGCAGGCACGTGGGTATGCCGCCGCCGTACCCAGCGCCAAGGTGATCTGGCTGGCATCGTGGCCCCTGGGTGGGGTAAACGAATGCAGCTCCTGAGTCCCACTAGGCCACACGAAACCAAGCCAAATCGGAGATCGGAACCTCTGAAAACACGAACCCACGTAAAGTGGGAATGTCTACAAGCGAAATCATAGACGTAGTGCAGAGTAACAATTAGGTCATTCGCACTGAATCTAATCAATAGTTAATAGCCGGTTATTATTCAATCAGGATCAGGGTAATCAGGAATGCATCCCCAGAAATACAGGGAATTTATGGAGGTGGGACACCCAGATCCACCCCACAGGCCCAGATGCAAACAGCAATTTAGACTAACAAACGGAGGCTGGAGGCAGGTACCTCTGGTGGGCAGACTTCTGCACCTCCTGACCAATCCGGCGCATTGCCGACCCTCCCTGCTCCTCCTGGGCCAGGATGGACATCATGGCCTGGGCAAACAGGTACGTGTGCTCCCCATGACACACCATCTTCTGCAGGACGCATAGGAGAGATACATTAGGAGCACAGCCTCGGAGTCTCAGGAGGGATCCGCAGTTGTACCTTTGAAGAAGTACTTAAACACTAACCAGGCTGTTTAAAGAAGACATTGTAGAAAAACGATAAATATACTTGATCTGTTTTGTTTGCATCTGAATCAGTTAAACAACCAAAAACACAAAACATTAAAATAAGTAAATGACACAGGAAAAAATGACATCATGAAAGCCAAAGACAAAAACTAAGATGACCAATTCAAGAAGGAAATTGCTGTTGTACCCTAGAGAAAGGAAATTTACCAGATATATAAATATGTAAAATGTAAATAAATGGAAAAAAATGTTAGCTAAGCAATGCAAGAAAATCTGACAACCTTGGGAAATTAAGTTAAAAAAAAAAACTATGAGGACGACTTGACAAGCTGACTGATAGGGGCCTTTACAACACTCACAGCAAACTCAGGAAGGTTCTTCTCCAGGTTGTCCTCCCCGCCGTCCAGCAGGGTGGCCAGAGAGGTGCGCAAAACACGGGAGAACACCTCCAGCTGCTGGCAGGCTGTGGACACACTGGTGATTTCGCCCTGGTAGCCTGCATCTGAGATGAGCTGCAGTGGCAAGAAGTGGAGCATCAGAAGTGAGACAGCACTACCATGGCACCGGACCTGCAGGACACGGCCTGGATGAGGCCGACCTTATAGACAGTAGCCTACGTCACAGGGACAGAAGACGGTGAGTCAAGATGCAAAGTAAACACAAGGCGGCCATTTTGATACAGCAGACAACACAACAGTTAAGGCTATGCTCGTATTGCAAGCCAGTCTGCCTGTTCGGGTTCCTAGTAAGGGGCCGGCTGTTGTACCCTAGAGCAAGAACTTAACTTAATTCCAGGAAAACATTAAACTGTATAAAGTGAGTAAAAACTGTAGACATCTTTGAATTAAAGCTTGAGCCCAGCAAATGTGTGTATATACAGGGAAGTAGTGAGAAGTAGCAAGAACATACTAAATATTCTTCTCTCCCCACCCACACACTACATGACTTTTCTTCCCAGAACAATCATACACGTTGTAATGACCATGATTTACAATAGCCTGATATTTACAAACCATGATTTACAAACTGATATTCTTGCATTTACTGCAGGCCAAGTAAGAGAAATCGTATAAGGCAAATCTCGATTTAGATGAACTGTGACATTTCATGAATTACGAGTCTAGACATCATGCCCATACTCAAGGTCAGAGCATCAGAAGGAAAAGCGCAGTACTTTGACAGTGAAGTTGAGCATCAGGCAATCAGGGTGAGCCTCAGCCAGCTTGTAGAAGAGGTCCCTCCAGGTCGTGTGGGCTATCATCTGCTCCAGCCAGGCTGGGGTCTGAGCAGGTGGAAACAGAGGAGGTCACTGCACACCACTGGACAGCACACACTGCAGCAATAATGATGCCTCAGACAAAGCAGAATATGCTGTCTCTTCCCCCATCTGCAGAAACAGCAGGATCGCACCTCTCCTTCCACTGTGAAGATGGAGTCGGCTTTCTGAGGGTCAAAGTGTTTGATCAAAAGACTCTTCAGGTGATTCTCCACCCGTTCCTGCACCTGTGATGGCTCCATGCCTGTCATTAACACACACAGACACACACACACAAAATAATATCACCAGAAAAAAAAAAAAAAAGACACATACACAAGGTCAGGTCCCAAGCTTCTTTAGCCTGTGGGACAAAAAAGGTATACAAAACATATGCTAGGTGATAACACTAAACCCCAAACAAACCATTCTAGTAGCAATTACGTTTTGTATTTAAGAAAAAAGTCTAAGCAAGAATCAAAGTAAATGCATACCCATCTGGATTAACCACTCAGCCAGGAGGTTAACGGTCTGTGCTACAGCTGAGTAGTTCTCTGAAAGAAGCTGAATCACATGCTCTGGGGACCCTCCAGCTTGGAAGTACCTGCGTGAAGACAGAGCACGTTCTGTAAAAACAAAATACACCAAAATTTGTGTGGAATTCATCATTAATTCAGCTTATGGTATACAACTTGTAATTATTATCACTACCCTTTTGTTGATGATGATAATAATAATCATAACAAATAGTAGTTATTACTAATCATCATCATTATAATTATTGTTATTATTATTATCATCATTATTATAGAATCAATTTCAGTGTCTTAGGTTGACTGCATGGGTTCCTGCATACGTTTTTAGTGTGTTGAACACGGCGGGCTCCATTATGTAATCTCTGCTAGAGAATTTCTGTAGACACTCCTCCTGTATTTTCCCGTCCGACTCTCCTTCCGCATAGCCATCCTCCTGCCGGAAAACCACGAACACCTTCAGCTAACCTTTCCAAGCAGCTGGCCAGCTACGTGCTCTACTTATTTCCGCCATGTTGGTGATATCCATCAAGCTACATGTACTGGGCACATCTGGGTAAATACACTACATAGTTATGATGCGTAGGCCACAGACAAACTAGTACTGCTACCGTCCTGGATGGTTGACTAGCATTTTCAGTTCAGACTCGCTAGGTGTTAGCCGCAAACAGAAATCTAGATTTGCTACCGAGTTGCCATCTGGACCATCCCAGTCTCCAGCCGTGCCGTAATACTCCTCTTCCATGACACAGCGACTAAAGGAATAATAATCTGAGGTTGCGACGAATGAAATTGTGAAAATATGTCACCAGAAACTAGGTCAAATTAATGTATGTTGCTGGAGAGCGACCAACCTGTCGGCGCACTCTTAATGCGTCATCGTGTGGTACTGCGCATGCGCGTAGTGATGACCTGAGTCCCAGTATAATGTTGGTTCGGGGGACAGGGTTTCCGTCTTTTTAAATTTAGCACTATTTTATTCATGAAATCGTTCCAACTATTTGCATACTGTTACTCGGTCAATAGCTTCATGAATTTTACACATGGATAGTGGATGCCCTTGCCTGATTTTTCAGACTAAGCCAGGCGGTGATTGACATGTAGCCTATTTGTGAAACCTACAGCATTTAATGTAGAGAATGTTCGGCTGAATTGTACAGTGAAATATGTTCCCAAAATTTAAGGTGTACCATTGTCCATAATGTTTACACAGGCGTTTCACCATTGTTAATATTGCTGGTTGTTCACCCTTTAGTTTGACGTAAATGTACAGGGTTTTGGAGGGTTTGCTGTTTGTAACAGTATTTTATCTGTTGCCATTCGTTGGTTCTTTACGGTTCGTTATGTCAACTTGAAGGGAGGCCTTTGGGAGGCAAATGAAGCCAGGTCTAGCAGAGGTGAACCTGTGGTTTGTATTTTCGGTGACTTGAAGACATTAGACGCATAGCGAGCGGGCTATGCCCCTATCAGATGTATATCCCTGCTTGACTAAACGAATAGGTTCAATTAAGCGCCTTTGTAGTAATGAAATGACACCCCAAGGCGTGCAGTTTAAAATGGCACCGTGAAAAACAGCCCACAGGCGAGTCAGGAAGACATCCCTGGGCTTCCCCCTAACCCCGTACTATTTCACTTGATTTTCTTACTTTTTCCACTCTAAGGTGGTCGCATATTAATTTTCGGTAATGACAGTAAGTTCATTAGATTATGAGGAGGCTGTTTGTCGCTTCACTGCCTACAGAATGTTAACTGATCAGAAAATAAGTACCTTCCATTACCCTTAAATTTCAAGTCTGCCGTAAGTGTATGGCATAAATCATCAGGCGTGTGTGTACGGCGTTGCCGCGTATACAACAGACCGATCGCACAAACTTTAATATGGGCTTTCGTGGGAAATAAAAATACAAAAAAAACTATTTAAAAAAAAAAACAGCACGGGCAGGGGCGGGCTGACCAAATAAATGTTTAAGTAACGTTTCAGAAACTATTCGACCTTGGCACTATTTAAGCCTACTCTATTTTAGCCCGCCCTGCAGTGTTAACACATTCCTTAATGAATAATGAAGTCCACCTGGAGGCAGTGGACCGAGCGACATGCTGCAGTATTTCCGTTCATATTGCTTCATATAAATGACTGACAACATTGAGCAAAATATGCTGGCCTGTAACTTAATGGGATGTTAAAGCCATAGGAGGGGCGGCACCTAGCTCACGGGTCCAGGGTGGCCGTCCGACGTTTTTCCCCCTCCGTGTCCAGCAGCAGGGTCACATCCGGACCTTGGACATCCCCACTGAATGGCCTCCCGTCTCGGCTGTACACCCGGCCTGGCCTCTGGAAAACTGTCACCCTTAGCTTATAGTCCTTTATGAAAAGCTGACGAATGGGAGGGAAGTGTAGTTTTTCATACATAGCGTAGTGCTTAAAAGACAAACCCGTTTCAAGCTCCAGGATATGCTGTAGTCTGTCGTTGCTTCACTGAAAAAGGAACTGAACCTGGGCTAATACAAAAAAAATGAAAAAGAATCAGCCGTGTAACTGTGTGGAAACTAAGGCGCTGTGAACTGGAGCGTCGCCTAAGTAGCAATGTGAATTTCCGCAGCGCTTCACACTTCAATTCTACACAAGGCCAATTTAGAAACTTTTGAAATGTCGTAAAATTCGTTACAAATATACCAAAACTAAGGAAAGGCGGCATTCTTGCATTTAGACGTATTAAAATCCTTATCTAATTTTTTCCACCGTATATCACGTTCAAAGGCATTTAAATATCGGCAAGTAGGAATTTTATCCCGATTTCCCTCTTTTTTGTAATTAACTTTTATACTCTTAGGCAGGATCTCCAATATAATGGCCCTCTAAAGTATACAACACTTGTATATAAATATAAAATTGTACAAAACTTGTTGGCCAATTTCAAATGCTTTCCATAATTCATAAGTATTTAACAGTTTTTACGTTTCCTTGGCGAAATAGGTAGGATATTCATACACATTACACCTGGTGGCTGCACAAATACTGTACAAAGCATTGCAAACAAACGGCTTTTAACGCTTCTAAATTGGAGATGACTATATATAAAAAAAGGCGTCTGCAATGATAGCATTCATTACAAAATGACAAATTAATAAGTGCAAAGAAAATACGAATGGCACAGCGGGCTTACAGCAGAAATTTTAAATTGTTTAGAGCACTGAGTAAATTTCCACTTGGGGGCTTTGGGTAAAATCACCACCTCTCAGTTTCAGGTACTACAGAGCTTCAGGACCGGTCATTATCAGCCCTGCACCGTTTACGGTCAGTTTTACGAGAGCCCAGGGAAACCCAATACCAGCTTCCAAAAGCAGCTACAGCTGCAGGCGAAACCCTCCAGAGAGGACGCGCGCATCTCTCCCGCTGGACTGGCGGGAGGCATTAATGCGACTGGGAGGTCGCGCCTAGTGATAGAAGATGCATCGCTGTGACTGAGCCCCCCACCTCCCCCCCAGGTTTTTCCAAAGTAACCTAACCACAAGGCATCCTCAACGCTGTGTCCTGGATACTGCCTTCAAGACACAAGTGAAAAACTAAAATTAATGCAAAGTGTATGGACTCACTCCTCTCTCCCCACGGTACCACAACTTACTCTACCTAGGGCGAAAGGAGCGGGTCTTTAAGGTAATGACTTTCAGTGATCTCATGGTTCAAATACAACACTGATGAGCAATGGAAAATTTTTAAATTGTGTGCACATGGAACCAAAGGACCTGCAATCAAGGTCAGCCAGACAGGTCAGGGTAGTAAAGTAGCTGTATTTGACCGCAGTACATCGCGGCCAGTCCCAGTTTTTACTGGGGGGGGGGTGGTCTGGCATTGCTGAGCTGGGCTGCACCAAACACTCCAGGCCCACAGCTGGCTCTCTCCAAAGGACTCTGACAGCCCAGGCTCTGTTGCACAGTACTAGGAATGACCCAAAACACACAGATACAACTGTTTCTCATTTTTGCCAAGAAAATATATAGAAATCAATGCGTTTTTGCATTTGAATTTTCCCCACTCCTTTAAGCTTCAAAATTATGATTGGAAAGAAGCCCCCCTCCCCACAATGCATCCCTTAGAATGTAGGTTGGTTTGGGGGGGGGGGGGAGAAAAAAAATTTATATATATACACACACATTTATTTTATGTATATATATATATATAAATAAATTCATCTTCATCATATTATAAGGGCGGGAATAAAGAAAAAACAAAAACAGGAAAAAAAACACTATGCTATGGAGGACGGCCCCCACCGTCTCTCAGTGAGTGTGGGGGTGGGTGTGGCACGGGGGGGCCGGCTCAGCGGTACAGCGCAGTGAAACAAACCTTAACATCTTAGCTCCGTTTTTTTAACACGTACAGTCGTGATCAAGGCACAGGAATCTTCTACAAGTTCTGGTTTTTTTCTCAATAAAGTTGTACAAAATAATACATTTTACAGTCTGTACAAGAGTAATAGTCCAGCAGTAAAATATAGACAGACATACTGAAAGCCTGGGAATAGGGAGGGGGTGGGGTGAGGTGAGGCAGGAGTGGTGGGCAGGGGTCCATGTGTATCCAGGCAACAGTCCAGGTGGTCTCATGTTATATGCTTTCCATATTTATCAACTGTTGTTAAAGCCTCCCAAAGTTAAAAAAAAAAAAATACACAGTCAAGAGGGGAGAGGTGGACAATGGAGTTTAGTAGCAAAGAACAGGGGAAGGAAATTACAAAAAAAAAAAAGAGAGGAGAGCCGAGTGATGCAGACTGTTTACAGCCACACCAGCAACAGGGAGAGTACGCAACACAAGGGCTCACTTGTGTATTACAGGAAAATTAAGTCGTCATATATTTTATATATATATTTTTTTTATATATATATATAAAATACTACATACATTTTTATACACATAAATATCTATTGTCAATTTTTAATTTTTTTTTTTTGCACTGCGTGAAGTTCGGTTATGCACTGTGTTCACACCTCTCCTCCTGTGGCGTCCCGGTGAGACGAGGTGTATGGAGGTCCCGGCCCACGCGCTCGGCCGTCTGTCCGTCCGCTTTCATTTGAAAAACTGGCTTTACATTCTCGCTTGCTTCTGCATTCCTCCAGTTACGCCCTTCCTTGGGGTTCACGTGCGGCCGTCTTGGGGGAAAGCGTGGAGGAAGAGGAGCCGGCCAGACGGAAGCGTCTGAGTGCGGAAGTGTCGGAGAATGTGTGCACACGCGCCCGTTTTACACACCCCACAAAGACATGTGCTGGCTGAGGAGCAACGTGGGGATTGCAGCCAGATGGCTGCCTGCAGAGGAAAGGAGTGGCTGTAGAGTACCGCTGTGTGTGTGTGTGTGTGTGTGTGTGTGTGTGTGTGTGTGTGTGTGTGTGTGTGTGTGTGTGTGTGTGTGTG
>JAACJT020000105.1:1491396-1538305 GCA_009936485.2 Gymnarchus niloticus
GAGAAGATACACAAAAGATAGAAGCAAACGCAAAGAGCGATGATAACATTGGCGAAGAGGAAAAAGAGCCAAGGGAGACGGAAGAAATAGAGGGGGGGGGGTGTGAAGGGGAGGTGTCAAACTTTCTCAAACTTAATACTGTCTTGCCTTGACTAAGTACAGATACGAGACATTTTTGCGCAGGCTTGAGTGTTAGACAAACACTCTAGCTAATTCTCCAGCCACAAGTACTGGTGGGTGGAGACAGATGCACTAATTTAATACTTTCTGCTTCGCCCTGTTTTCAGTTGCGTTTTCCCTGATACTCTGAGCTCGACCGAGCAAATCGATGGGCTGGAGATAAGAGATTTAATAGTAGAAGATTTAAGGTATGAAAACTGAGGGAAAACCCACAGTTGGTGGGGAAGAGGGGGCTGCCTGTCAGGATGGCAAATTACAGACCTGGAAATATTTAAACTGAAAACACAAAACTGCACAAACCATGAGATCCAAGGGTTACCAAACCCAGGTCAGGTAATTCAGAGTGATTTGATACAGTACTTTTACACATATGATTATGCATGACAATAATATTTCCAGAGATTGCTTTTACCCTAGACTAACCAAAATGCAAACTGAAGGCACTGATTAAAACTGAGTGAGGAGAGGGAGCCTCTGTCAGTACTACAGTTATTTCCCAGCGTCCCCAAACTTTCCAGCACCTCACTCACAGTGGCAATGCAGTCATCATCACCGTCTCACTTCTCCAGAAGTCCCACGTTTAAATCCAGCTTGAAGCTGCAAACCAGAGCTAAACAGGTGATTTAGATGTGCACTTACCATGCAACACAACATGCATGCATGCCAAAGTGTATCAGTGCCATGTTATGGACTGATGTACAGTCTAGTAGGCATTTCTTGATAGACTATGGATCGCCACAATCTACTCTGGGAAAAGTTTCCATCTATTAATCCTATGAACCTACAGCCAGCCATCCAGCACATATGATCCCGCACCATTTATAGCTAAGGAATGCACATCATATACATTATTCTTTTAAATAACTGTAGAACCAATAATCCCCTGGGCTTTGGGATGGTAGTCAGGTTCACTTCTGAAGGCACTGCTCACTTTTACCAGTCAACCATGACCACTGCCAGGGCGCTCGTGAGCAGGAAAACATGCATACACTATACTAACTCTTAGCTTCGCTGACCTGGTATCACCCCAGAACAGGAGGCAGTATTGGGTTCAGACCAGGACTGAGGTTAGGTTCATGTTTATTACGATTTAACCAAACATGATACACAACAGATTAAAAACAACACTACTGCAAGGAAAATTAGACAGTGTATAGTTTATGCAACAGCTTACTTGACAAGTAGGTTTTCAGACTGGGCCTAAAGGTGTGTGGTAAGGATTAGCTTGACTGGGGAAATGAGAAGGAAGAACGTGCCGAAACGGAGTGAGCAGAGTTTACATCAGGAGCTTTGGCCATCCTTATCGACAACAGGGAATGCCAGTGAACTGCCGTGGGACAGACACTTCAGTCACTCTGAAGCCCTTGGTGTAAACTCCTCTTACAAATGTTGGATCTTCTTGTGGGAGGGGGGGGGGGGGCTTCCAGGAGAACACCCCAATCCCCAAAGCTCAACCCCAAAGTTGCCAAAAGGTGATTTTAAAACCACATACCCCATTCCAAATCATCATCTCATATGGCTCAAGAAAAAGCCTTCCATCTCTCCAGCTGGTGGAAACTTGGGCCTTTGCTATAGACAGTTACTGGCTCCCGCTGGAACCGCACCACCCCAAAGTGTGCCATCCCAGCTGTAAAAACACACAGCCCTGTAACCCAGGTACATACAACTTTTAGCCTTCCTGCCACCTGTTTTAAAAACCACATGAACACCATTCAAAACGCCCATTTAGCACTATCAGCAATCTAATTCAACTTTAAGAGCAGCGACATCCAACATTACCAAAATGTTGGTCGGAGACACTACTTTCACAAAGATTCCAAATTTTCACATCATGAAACAGAAACCAAATCAACAAATAGCTTAGCAGATCAGCTCGAGTGTAATAAGGTAGCCTTGGTACAAAAACCACTTAAAGGGGAAATTCCACCAAAAATATATTAAGTTCCTATTGCTCACCAGATAATATCCTCAATTGTATGGCACGTGTACCTTCTACAGAGAACTGGCTGTTAAAGAAAAAAAATTTCACTCCCTGACATCAACAAAAGACATTTCTGTTCTGGATTGTGTATGAATATAATGTAGGGGAGGACACAAACATTTGGATTCTTGTGAACTCAGCAACGTTCACAGCATCTATGGGTGCTCAACGTTTAAAGGCAAACTCCTATAAGAAATAAGCTGGGCTATTCCACTATAGGATGGGACTCATTCCAACAATTTCAGACCTTTAATTTCAGGGATTTCAAGCTGTCCACGAGTCCCTGGTGCTATGAACAGGTAAAGAACAGTCAAACTGGTCAAAATGGTCACAGAGTTACGTGCAATATCACGCAACACACTCACAAGAATCAACAAGTTACTTCCCACATATTACAAAACCAGACATTGAAACCAGTGAATTTATCCATCCATTTTCCAAACCGCTTAATCCCATACAGGGTCATGGGGGGGGGGGGGGCATGGAGCCTATCCCAGGGAGCCTTAGGGCACACCATGGATGGAGTGCCAACCCATCACAGGGCACAGTCACACATGCCTTCATATACCCAATCACACACTATAGCATGACTAACTTATCCAATCAGCTTATGATCCATATCTATGGACCGTGGGAGGAAACCTGAAGGAAAACCATGATGCACGGGGAGAACATGCAAACTCCACACACACTGAACTGGAGGAGAGATGTGATCATCCAACCCTGGAGGTGCAAAGCAACAGTGGTAACTCCAAATCCTTCATAGTTGAAAGTCATAAATTCAGTTGGGCCACTGAGCCAACGTCCCCCCAACTGAATTTATGACTTTCAACCATGAAGGATTTGGAGTTCTACTACAGAAATTCATAACATGAGGAAAAAGTCCATGGTGTCTCTACGTACAACCACAGAAACCCACCCCTGTATCATCAGATCACAATTTGCGCTATCAAAAAGGGTTCTGTAGAGTTGGTTAAACGAATAAGTATCCCAAAATGCAAGAATTTATGAAATCCATCAAGACTGTTAAACAGCCCTAATACAAACCTTTGGTGGGGCATTAAACATAAGGTTACTGATCTGTTTTAATTTGTCGGCCAGAACAAAAGCAGTCGACCAGGAAAAAACAAGGCTATTTATTATGAGAATGTGCTGTTCTTCCACTGTTCAGATCAGCAACTCTGAAGAAGAGTTCATATTGAGGGCTGGGTGCATTAATAAGGAAAACATACAAAGGATGCCCCACTCGGCCCAACAACATGTTGCACGCATTACAACAGCGGCACGGGAACAGCCCAAGCTGTGCCAAGGTTAATTCTACTAAAGCCACCCAGTCCCAGGAAACTTGGATCCCGGGAGCCACAACAGCTGGGTGTTTCCGTGGGAGGCGTCCAATCAGCTGGCTTTCCATGGACAGCAGCTCCAAAGGCTCTGGCACATTTAACCAATCACTGGCTAAATTAACATGAAGAATGGCATTTAAGCCATTCTCCCCCGTCGTAGTTCTATTGTAAAAGAAAGCATTACTCAACCACTGCAGTTTGCAACTGTTCATTATGTGACCTTAGCTGATCCATTTTATGCAAAAAAAAAAAAAAAAAAAAAAAGGAATTTACAAGATTTAAAAAACCCCACAATGGTCAGCTTCCAAGTGGATCTCGTTTCACATGACATCCACGTGCACCTTCTTGTTTTGCCTGCAAAGTCCCTTCTGATGAAGAGCTGGGCTTCCCCCCCTTACACACTTTCCCCGACACCCATCTCATGCCCGTCTCGCATGCAGCAGGCCAGCCCTTAAACCGGACACGGAGACCAGCCGACGTCCGAGCCAAACTGGCAAAAGTGCGTGGTGGGCAGCCGCCGGTGGGTTCATTACTGGGCAACAAAAAGGCGGTAGAGTATGGCCCCGTGTATAAACACATCTTCAACTTAAAAAAAGTAAAAAAAAAAAAAAAAACCAACACAAATGCATGCACACACACACACACAAGGAAGCTGCTCATTAATGCCAGAAAAAGACCGCCACTGTCAGCCGTTCATGTAATATTCACAATGATTATAAAACACCGATCAGACATCTCACAACCGAACAGTGCCAACGACGAGAACATGGCAAAATTTCCACTAAATATAAACGGCAGAGAATACTTTGATTTCAGCTCGCATGAACAAGAAAGGATGGTTCTGCTCCAGAAGCAAAGGCAACGATGTATTTTCCCAGACTTGTGTCATTAAGCAAATTTATACAATACCAAAACGTGCAGTCCAAACGATATGATTTCGTTCAGAACACTGACAGAGATGATGGCATCTCCTGTCTACGGCCTGCTTGACCTTAAAAGCTTTGTGGCTTTACCAGACTCATTTAGAATACTACTACCCACACTCACCAAACCTGTTACACCACAAGATACAAAAAAAGGTAGGAAAAATAAATCAAAGGCTTCAACTGGAAGCATTATTTGTTAAGTGTTTATCTCCTGACAATTTTCCCTACCCATCGAAATAAGCCACACACACGCAGAGGGCCTAGTCTTCCAAATGGCTCAATCTGAACATCTCGCCTAAAAACCTGGTTAAACGGTGCCTTGCAAATTGTACCTCAAATTCAGGCTGAGCAATAAAACTTTGCACAAACGACATTAAAATAAGCAGCTACCAAGTGGTTTTGTTTAACCTTCAATACATTAATGAGCACTAAAGAAGGCGTCTTTGAAACAATCGCAGGATCCTGTCCAGATTTGCAGGCGAGTCTGATGTAGCAAAAGAGCACGATCGCGTCTGTAAAATGCAGAAGGTCTTTCTGTGTGTTTCCCCAAGGCGACCCACCACTTCCTCGTACACGGAAATAGTCTTCAAAAACACTTAAGGCCGAGCGCGTCGAGCCATTTTCAGCCAGGGCTGATGACCTAGCCGCCTCGATCAGACGGATCCCCGGTAGAAAGGCCGACATACCGAGGACCCCAACACGTCCAAATCGGGGGGGATGCGACCCCAAACGCCGTATAAACTTAAGCTGAACTGGGGGAACAGACCACCAGTGCCAAGCAGGCGGGTCTGCGTAGCCTGATCTACGGGAATAATAATAATAATAATAATAATAATAAATCCTGCAAATCTGATTACTTCTGTCATTTAGACCATACGTTCTCTTCTTAATAAAAGCGAGAAATAAAACGAAGAAAACTGAATGCCAGTGCCTTTTTCAGGGCCTGCACGACGTGAGCGATCGGTCCACATCCGTCCGTATAACACAGGGGGAGGCCCAGAAAACAGGCACGATCAGATGCATCGATATAGAATACAGACAGATATTCAGAGCAGCATGCATACGCCGTCCCGCTCCCGGCGCAGACACCCACCTAGCAGAAGTAGCCGGTGCGTCGCTCGGTATATCTGTTTGTCCTTCTGTAATTGCTTCTCTATCTTTTTGTTGGCCTCCCTCTGCTGCTTCTCCTCGTTCCGCTGGTCTTCGGTCTTACTGTTGCCCAAACAACCCATCTTCCCAAAAAAAAAAAATTAATAATAAGCCCGGCACCGGGTTCGGGGGTGGGGGGTGGGGGCTAATCAAATAAATGAAAAACTAACCCTAAATGCCAAAGGTGGCCCACCAAATGAGCACCGCGTCGAAGATTTGTGACATTTATGTCGTCTTTGGCCAGTTAAGGCAGCGGTAATATTGTAACAAGTTAACTGTGTGAAATCGGCTACAATGTATCAGTCTACGGGGAAAGGGTGGCAGTCCTGATGACGACAAGCCGGGCCGCCCTCCGAGCCTCTTAATTACTCTTGATTTTTTTAATCATACGACACACATTTCATGCGTTTAAAAAGCAAAATCTCATCCTAGGGTTTCTGCTAAATGACAAACTACTATATTTCTGGGACTCCCGCGGCGCCTTCCCGGAGAAGCAGATATCCGACACCCGATTTAGCAAATGTCTTGCGGCGAACCCATTCCTTTATCCCGCACCGAACGAGAATTTCCTGAAATGTACGAGTGCGAAAAAGGATTAAAAACACACACACACACGGGCCCAGAAAAAAAACGGCGTATTTCTTTGTTTTTCTTTCTTTTTCGATGTCTTCCACCACTCGGAGACAGAGGCACAGACAGCAGAGAGGGAGGCTGAAAAAAAAAAATAAAATAATAAATATTTCCACTAAAATGACGGAATGTGGATCATTTTTTGCTTGGCTCACGTTAAGTTAGAACCTTTAAGAATGCGTGAATAGATCCCGTTGATCCTGCAGTCTTTGAAATTCGATTTTATTCCCAGAAATGTTTTTTTTTTTTTTTTTTTTTGCGACGCTTCTTGCTTGCTGGGTTTGCCCGAATCCAAAAAAAAGGCCCTTCTCTGTCTTTTTTCTGTAGCTACAATTTGTATTTCTCCTCACATCTGAAAGCTTCCCGGCAGCGGTCAACGATCCCTTTGGGTCCTTTTCCCTTTCGGTTCGATTTAATTCGACTCGTCCGGTTTAATCGAATTTTCGGAGAATCCTTCGGTATTTTGGCGCTTCTCGCAGGTAGAGCCTTATGTCAGTCTCGGCTTTGAATTCCTTTTTAAATCGGATGGTAATATACATATGCATACACATACATGAAGAAACCGTCGCTCGCAAAAAAAAAAAAAAAAAAAAAACGGGTCTTCCCCCCCTATGACGGCGAGTTCTCCATTAACAGGCCTTAGCTACTGCCGAACAGATGCTGGAGATCGCTTTATTGGGGTATTATTAGGCTTTCCCCCCTTTCTCTGGTAATTGTACATTGAGATAGATAGCGTTGAAGAGATGGGGTGGGGCAAAAAGCTCTCATTGAACCCTGGGAACGACCAGCTTCTAATCACATGATTACCTAGAACGTCAGCAAGTTGCAATTCTGCAGAGAAAAGGCGCCCTCTTCAAAGGAAGAAGAACATACACACAAGGAAACACAGGGCCACAGCCACCAATACTAACTGAGGTTTTTTTAAACAATATATTCATATTGACCACTGTCTGGCAATAAAAAAAATGACCAGAAACAGTTTCAACATATGAAAGTACAAAAATTATTCAAGACTGTGTTTTTTCACCCCGAATACTTTGGTTGAATACTTCGGTTAAAGCACACTGAACACCAACGCATGTTTTCAGGAGTAGAACGGAATGTAATAATTTAATAAAATAAAATGTTAAGTTAATAATGGAATACAAGCAGGTGACCATGTCTCTAGTATCTCAGACACCAGCTTAGATGCCCCAGTGTACGTAAGTCTGTGACTGACCACAATTTTAAATGCAAAGTTGGTCGGTCGGGGCAAGACAAAATATACGAATGACCATTGGCATCAGTACCTGTAAAAGACTGACTGCCTACTTTGTTTCCCTAACTGCACCTTAGCAACTCACCAGCTAGGCCATTAGGTAGCACAATGGTCAAGTGTATAGATAGAACATCACTGCTCAAAGTCCCAGCTGTTCTACAATAGCATTTTGACAAGACTCCAGAATTTCTCAATGTAGCTAATTATCAGAAACAAAAGACATGTATAAGGTTAACAAGTCAGGCAGGCACTGAGTCCCCATGCTATACAGAGACCACATGTCCTTCAGTGTACTCTTTCCATTATCCGTGACCTGCACTGCAATATGACGACACTGGATAGAGTCCTTCAGCTGGAGGTTTTGGAAAATGACGCTGGTCACTGGGAGTGGGAGGGCGCTTTTAACTTAATATGGTTCTGTTTAGTGGTTTACTTTTGTACAACTAGGATAAAAATGTCAGTTAACAAGATGGACAGTTAGTTTGTTTTAAGTATAGTGAACGAGTGTGAAAAAGCAACACACTACTGTACAATAGTTTGAGGAGAGTATGAAGTTATAAAAAAAAATTCTTAATAAACAGTTAGCAAGAGACCATCCCTGGAAGCACAAGATTGTCTCCAGACTTACATATAAATGCATACATCATAGATGGGACACATGACAGAACATGCAATTTTCACACTGGGGGCTGAACAACAACACACACACACATTTTCATACTACTAATCATGATCAGAGGGAGAACGGTTCAGGTGAAAAGTCTGTCTTAGGTCTGTGGGAACAGAAACCCAAACCAACACTCAGAAGCCAAGAAGTCAGGTTCGAACCCATAACCACGGAATTGCAAGGTAGCAACACGACCTACTGAGTCATACAATAACAACCAATTTAATCACTTGACCAGAAATCTTCGTTGGTTTGACCAAACTGGTTTTTGATTGGTCAAATGTCAGTGAATTTCTTAAGTTCATTTATATTAAGATTGTTAGAGTATATTGGTGTAACAATTTTGTTTTGCGACAAACCACGTCCTGGCATACTGTATTTTCTCTGAATGTAGCTATTATAAAGCTTTGTGGTTCATCCTATCTAGCGGTTTCATGCAAAAGGCATCCACACCTAATTTCCCTATAGACCGATAGGTGGTTTCATGCACTTATTAGAGATCAAGTTATCCTGTTGTCAACACAGAACACAAATCAGTGGTTCAACTTTGCATCTTTAACATATTAAGCTAGTTACATTAATGTGAGGGAATCCTCGGGGCGTCATCATGCTCATTGTCAAAAACATCAAAATGGGTATGATCACACCGCTTATACCAGGAAGGGACATAGATCTTCAGGTGCCAAGAGGGGTTATGCTATTGTACCAAGGTATTTAGCCAGCAAAATGTTCCACTATATAGTTTAAAAATGCTTTCTTGCATGGAAGTGTCCCCCAACTAAACAAACAGTGCACTGATGTGACAGTAATCGTTTCTTGAATTAAGATGCTTGAAATTGTTTTCAAATGGTTCAAGGAACATTCATCATGCAGAATCTCAAGACACCGCTGACACTGAAAGCATTGAGCACACCGAGAAGACAGAAGAACGGCATGCTGAGAAAGATAATGCAGATTCCAAAAAATGCAGAAAAGTCACATTGTGCATACGCTGAACGTGACAGAGAAATGTGCACGGGCTTCAGCATTGCAAGTGTGGTATAATAGGAAGTTTCAGCTGGAAATATGCAGGTCAGAATTCTAATCCAGACATTTTAAAATGTATGTGAATGGATTTCAGCCACCAAAGAGTGTCTTTCCAGATTCCATAGCTCAATGAATGCTGACTGTTTAATAACTGGGAGTTACAACAGACGTAACTTGTATTAAACAGTAGTGAAACGCCACTTGAGTCCAAACAGAACGATGAACGAGGGTTGGGTGTCAGACGCATGTTAAAAACATGTCAGAAGGGGCCGTCTTCTCAAAGCCTGGGCAGGCCGGCCGTCCATCACTATGCGATATGGAACGGAGCCGGTGGGTCCGCCTGAGCAGAAAGCCTTCAAAGGCAATGGGAACTTCATGGGGCAGTTCTGAGGCAATTTCAGCTCCCAATCACAGGATCTCGCTCACATGATTGGAAACACTCATCTTTAATTCTGCATCTAATAAAACAAATTTAAACCTGTGTAAATATAGCAGTCTGACCGGCCAGCTGTAGCATCCAACACATCCAAGAGGTGACGGCTACTTAAGTTTTCCATTTTTTAAATGTATTACTTGGGAAAGGTGTATTTACACAAATTGCTAAATTGTTTTCAAACAAAGGTGCTTTCAACATTCATGTACATTCATCTTTCTGTAATGCCCTCACTTGTTCCATCCATCTCCCATGTTTATCCACTGCAAGGGTGCAGTGAGCCTGGTGCCCACCCCAGGCTGTATGGGACCCCCTGGATGGGATGACACGACTTATTTTAATGCTAAAATGGAGTCTGCTTCAAAGAAAAGGCTTTCACAACAACGTGAAGCGATATAATAAACCGGATGCATAAAGAGGGAACTGGATGAATAATATATAACAAGATGTAAGATTTGGTAACTAGTAAATATGTTATGGAGGGGAATATGGAAAGGAGGAGTGTGGACACGTTATTGGTGATGCCGTTACCATGACAACCAGGATAGCATCTTAGTGTCCAAGGATGTGAACACGGAGCCTTAATGTTGCCCATTTGTGTCGAGAGCTGCAGTAGGACGCTGTGTGCACTTGTTTGTACAAAATGCATACAGGTGATTCAGACTGTACATTTGTGTTCACATTTAACTGAGTTTTTTTTTTTTTTATTCTCCCCAACAAAACTGGCAGATTTTGAGGAATGTTGAAAAAAGCTGACAAAGTAGCAGTAATGTTCATACTTTCATGTTTTATTCTTGATTGTGACCGAGCATCAAAACTTCTCTCTCAAACATCCATCATGAAGATAATTTGCAAAAATATATACCAAATTGAATATATTTCAGAATCAGAATATCTTTATTGTCATTGTAACGAGTACAACGAAATTAAGTATTGAATATATTTGAATATATTGAATATATTTCAATTTGGTATTCAGGCAGATTAACACAATGAACCCAAACACCACTTTGAATAATTCATATTGTAAGACATAATCTATGGTTGCCTATAATGCAGATCATATAGTGTGCTGGTAAAAAAAAGAAGAAAAAAAAACACATCTGCAACAGCTCAAGACAGACGCAAAGCTAATGAACTGTGTAGTAAAAGTTTGCTTACTGTAGTGTGAGTAGTGTAAATGATATACCTCAGTCCTGAGCCGTTTAGTACCGCAAAGCCTTCTGGGTAGGAGCAGAGGCAAAACTTTGAAACTGTCATTTTGACTGAGGAAAAAAAGCTGCATAAGCTTGCTCTCTTAGCATCACTTCTGTATTAAACCAAATGTTATGCTTCATATCTAACAGTGTTAGGTCTGCTGCTTATTTTTGGGAAGGCCGGTCATCCCATCCCTCCCTGAATCTATGGCTTCCACAGTCGCTCAGCTGAAGTTACAGTGAGCAGACCCCACTCTCCAGGCCTCCACGTTGCAGACAGTTAATGAGGCACACTTTCGAACCCTGATGCCCACCTGCTGTAGGCTCTCTTTCCTTTTGTGTACCACCGGCTTAGAAGTCAAACGGTACTTTTTTTATGCCTTTTTTCCTCCCAAAAGTAAATTACCTCAAACAACATCAGCGTGTGGATCAGGCTACAGTGACACACAGCAGCCATTTTGTGGCAGAATGCACACCAAACATGTTTCTCAGCTGACGACGTGAGGAGTTATTTTGGCTCATAAACATATTTCAGTAGCATTGGATTTCTGATTGGGTCTTAAACGAAATTTAGCCAGGACATCCGAGTTAACACCCGTACGGTTTTATTTGGTGGTTTGTCATGTGACCTGGATGACTGGAAGGAGTCAGGACCTTAGTCTATAATCTCATTTGAAAATTAGCACCCTCTGCTGCCTGCTGCAGGATATCAGGAATTTTAGTTTGTCCTGAAGAGAGCCACCTGCTGGTCAAACGATACAACATCATGAAGAGTATTAGTCATGACGGAAACTATATAATTACTCATTAGACATTGATCCACTGAAAACAAGTAAAGGGTTTAAATGGAATACAGAGAATAAAGAAACTTTTTAAGTCGCTTAATCGAGCCAAATTTCTCTAGCTAAAAACAGAAGAAAAAAAAATAATGGCACTTTACAAATGCACACGTTGATCAGTCAAATAAAGAAAATTAAAAATTTAAACTGTTGTTAAATGCTGACTGGCTAAGAAAATACTGGGATTGAAGCTATTCAAATCCGACAGCTGGCAAAAGTGTTCAGATCAGTGTTGGGACCTTGAGCAAAACCCTTAATCCCAAAACTAGTCCATCTATTTCAGAATTAACATGAAATACAGACAAACATGCAACAGGTATGCAGGACAGGTTAGAGAGGAAAAAAACTTTCAGGGACATACTACAAGGACAAAATACCAGTTTAGAGATTAAAGGTTAAATATTACACATTTCATTATACAATTACACAAAAATAAACCTAAGGAGACAGCCTCCGTATACTGTGAAGAATGCTTTGATGCTGCCAGGCTCACCAAATCACCATGCTCTCATTCCAGGCTATTTAACATCGTAACTTGGGGATCAAATTGGATCCCTGGAAGCCACGGGTGGATCTTGAGAGCCATCAGGCATAACGGCCGTCGTTGCTTACAAAACGCACATATTTTAAGCAAATCTTACAACAGAATTGAGAAATGTCACAGCAAATGTCTGCCAAAATGTTTTGAAGCGTTGTGTGTGTATGGATCAGTAAACTGTAACTTTTTTACTCCATATTTTCTAATTTGGGTACAAGCTATAAAGTTACCAGCTACAAATAAAAATGTTGATATCAAGAAAGATCCCGCCCTGGTACTCCAGCAGCCTTCATGCTGACTTCCAGCTAGTTTTCAAGTAATATTTTCACATATTACCACAATTATGACAAGAAATCTGCTTTTTTTTTAAGTAACAATACATTTTACCTCAGGATTTTGTCAATGTACAGGCCAATGGCTGCTGAATATACTAGATACTAGCCAGTATTGATTTGTTAGTTCAGGACACTCCCACTTGCCATGGGTTTTGAAGCCTCATTAAGCACCAGCATTGATTGGATAGTTCAGGATACTCCCACCCACCATGGGATTTGAAGCCTCATTAAGCACCAGCATTGATTGGCTAGTTCAGGATACTCCCACCCACCATGGGATTTGAAGCTTCACTTGTCCCATCACTAAGGGTACTTGATATTACACGGGTGCTGTTGTTGACCCTAATACTACTAATAATTATAATAATGATAAGTATGTGACAACATTGAGATTTATGTGAGTTTTATTGTTTTAAATAAATCCTGGATTTTCTGGTCC
The DNA here is from genome assembly GCA_009936485.2 of Gymnarchus niloticus. Classification (NCBI taxonomy): domain Eukaryota; kingdom Metazoa; phylum Chordata; class Actinopteri; order Osteoglossiformes; family Gymnarchidae; genus Gymnarchus; species Gymnarchus niloticus. The sequence continues at coordinate 1,504,337 of JAACJT020000105.1, forward strand.
ACATTAGAATGCTTGTAAACTGCTGGCAGGCTGGCAGGTTCTTCTCAGTCCAAAGAAAAGAGGTGTCATGGGTGAGCAGGCAGGACAGTGGCTTGTAATCTAAAGTTTGCTGGTTCAGAACCCAGAAAGGGGCCCCATTTTAGCAACCTTACATAAGATGCTTGACCTGATTTGCACCAATAAAAACCAAGGCAACTGTTAAAACGTTTATATATGAAGACACCCCCGGTATGCATAGCTGAGCCGATTAAATTCAAGAGCTCCTGCAATGTAAGTTCCGGCCACCGGAGGGCGGAAGTTCCACTTACTGTGGAGATGGTTACAAGAACGGTACGCCTAATTTTGGCTAATGCTAATGTTTTCACCTAATTTATAGTCCTGAATTAAATACTTAATGACTTTACTGCTAAGGTTTAGCACAGGCTATGGAGATATTCAGTTTGACTAAATGCAGCTGAAGTAAAACCTGCAATTTTATAACGAAGACTTGAGCTAGATATGCCAGCTATGAGCCTAGTTAATGCATGTTATGAAGCGATCTACCAGTCTGCAATGTATCTATTTGTGGCACATGCAAAATAATCTCAAACTTAAGTGTAATGTTAACTTAGCTGAGCATATATAACCTTTGCCTTAAAAATAATTAACCATTTCCCTTACTCGTATGTTGACACATACACATAAATTGTCTTCACTATGCTCACAGAGTCTACTTACATAACATTTTTCCCCACAGTCAAATAGAGACCCTTATCAGAGTCAATATCACATTGTTGCGGTGGTCTTATTTCTGATGAAAGGACACAGGACTACCCTCCAGGCTGAAACTCACCAGAAGACTTTCCTAAGGAACACGAAACATCACTGAAATCAAAACTTCATGGCCAAGTTACTTTATGCTCTTCCCAATTGTTCTAATTAGTTAGACTGCTCAGCAAGATCATAACAGAATACAGTAGGCATGCCGAAAAAAATATATATATATAATAAAAACATGCCCCCAGCCACTTACACAAAACTCGGCATTTCAGAGGAACACAATCAAATTATGTTCACAACAGTTGTCTGCCCATTCCGGTCTGTCATAAACAGCTCAGCACTGCATGGGCTTCCTCCGCACGCTTTGTTTCTCAAATCCTTGTGCTGCACTTACAAGAGAAATAAACATCTGTTCTGGGCACACTGATGAGTTGGTAGCTTTAAACGCGTTTCCAGAAGCCAAAGGCTGCATCACCCATCTAACGGCGTGAGGCTGACGGGTATTGGAATCTGGAGAGGTTATTCACGTTTACAGGGCCTCCAGGACCCCGCTTTTCATTGGACTGAGAAGAACCTGCCAGCCTGCAGTTTACAGACATTCCCATGTGGATCTGAAAATCCAGGATTTATTTCAAACAAAATTTGCATAAACCTAAAAGTCGTCACGTATTTATCAGTAGTATTAGGATCAAGAATAACAACAATACCCAGGTAACATCAACTACCCTTAGTGATGGGACAAATGAGGCTTCAAATCCCATGGTAGGTGGGAGTATCCTGAACTAACCAATCAATGCTGACACTAAATACTCCTGCCCACCACAGGTTTTGAAGCCTCATTTGTCCCATCACTAACCACCCTATGGGTTACTGCATAAGGAAAGACACTTTATGGTTCTTGCCCATTCTATGCAAAATCAGCAGTATTTAACGAGGTAAATGTGCGAAAAACACAATTTACCAATATCTACACTAAAATAAAAAGTTGCCAAGTAACAGACAATATAAACATGACTAATAACATAAGTGTGCCTAATAACAAAACTGATTAGACTTTAACTTGAATAAAATGTTCTGCATAGTTTTTCCTCCCCTGACACAATAAAAGATTACAAAAGAATACACACGTACAATCCATCCTCGTTAAAACCACTTAAATTCATTCAGTACAGGAAATCCTTCATGTGAAGCCATCAATCTCAAGGCTTTCTAGAACCTTGGAAGCAAAACCACTCAAGCAGCTAGAAGCAACACATACAGCTCTGCAATGAAACCGCAAAGGATTCTGGGTGTGATGAGTAAAATACAACAACGTCAGTTTAAGGGGTGAGAAAAGGCAACTGAGAAATTAGCTTTGGTATGCCACAACTCTACAAGTGGTTTCAGCGAATTAAATTTACTTCGTTTTCATTTTTTCCTCTTTATTTTGTATCTTTTTCCCTTTACAGGTTGGTCGTAATTTTGACAGAAGCAGAATACATTAAAAGGAAACTTGGAGAAAAAATGCAAACAAATTTTGTATAAATAAACTTGTCAAGAAAAACATTTTACACGTGTAAACATGTGTAACCAAATGTGTTTGGAAATAATACCCACAGAGCACAGGGATGACTCTTAAATAACTGCATGTGTTGAAAGACGCAGTAATCAAACTCAATAGTCAGTTTAGTCTCAAAATTTAACTTTAAAAACACAGTCAAAAGAGTGACAATAGCTGGTACAATGATTAAGGATGCTGGCCTGCATCATGAAGGTTGCGGTGTCAAGGCCCCAGGAAGGTTGTACCGTTGTTCCAGATTCCTAGCTTAAATCATTCCAAAAAAAATATCCAGCAGCATTAAATAGGTAAAAAACTGTATGTCTGTAGACAAAAAGGACCAGCTAAACATAGCAAATGTAAAACCTCTGATATTCATATCTATAAATAAAGAAATTTGCTTAGCAAGGTGTTTTTGGCATCCCCGTTGTGGAAAGCTTTGCAGAAACTCCATGTTTATGTGGGACAAGGCTCATAGTTCTAAGCAAATTATTTTCCGAACAAGGCAATTAGCTACAACGTTAAATGAAAGTGTTTGCATTATCGGTACATTTTAGTATCAAAAACCATTCATAAACGATGTCAATGAACACGATCCTGTCATAAGATACAGAATCAGTGAAAAAGTCAGTTCTTCATGCAGGTCTTAATTTAACACTGTTAACTTCCAACTTTGCCTAATGACAAAATGAAAACAGATTCCTTTTTGAAAGACTGCACAATGCCCCACAGGGATTGAGAGGGCACCATGCATACATCTGCTCTTTAAATTCCAAAAGACAAAAAATCTGGTTGGTTTAAAACTAAAAAGAGGCTCAAGCACAAATGTCACAATTTTAGCGGCAAATTCCAAAGACATTAACCCATCGGCCTGCATTACGGCATCAGACTGAACTGGCCTGAGCCGGGCTTATGAAAGCGGCTCAAATTTTCCTGCAAACGCTACTCGATGAATAAGGGAAAACAAAAAATATAGATCGAATGACATCAGGCCTAATCAGGATTACTAAGCTGCAAAGTTCGTGCTCTTGGCATACAAGGTGATCGTTCTATTATTTGCACGTTCCCCTAGCTGTCAATGGCCCTGCTTTGTTCGCGGGACACTGGAGATCTAGTTGCTCCAAGAATAGCAAAAACAAAGTCACGTGGTAGAAGGTTTTCCGCACACGGCACTTCTGCTGGTGACTGGCCGTCCGCCTGCTTTTTGCAAAATGACACAAAATCGCAGTCAATAAAACTAATCTGCGAACCGTAGCAGTTTAGCGTCTCCGGCTGTCAGCTTGCCCCTGAGTAATGGCTTATGGGTACAGGGTATATTGGATGAAATAAAAAGTGCCCATTACCGCTCTTCTTTTACTATTGGCCATACCCTCGAGCCTAGAGGTTCTCAAGCTGCTTACCTGTGGTACCCACCTACTTGTTCTTGTCAGTTGCCAGCACCAGGGAACCTTAATCACGGCTGATGAGTTACTGAGCCACAGTTAGCAGAATCAGGCTCACTGGTAGTAGAACCTAATGTCTGGGATGGCTGAGGTTCTGAGAACCATTGTCCCATCCTACATGAACTTCGTCTTGAGTCTGGTCCAGTAGAAAAGTGTTGGTTTGCCTTTGATTTATTTTTTTCTTAAACACCACAGGTCCTGCTCTGCATTCAGTTCTGCACAACACATCTTCATTAGTTTATTTTTCTCAAAGATGCAAAATGCACCCAACGGACTGAAAATCTGCACATCCCCGCAAGAATCTTCCTCGCCTTCCTACTCCATCACACTCCACTCCTATTTCTGGCCATCTCTTCTCCCACATGTCACCTGAACAGGCGACACGCACCATCCTCAGCGGCCAAGACGCGAAAACCAGCGTCCTTTCGCCCACCAGCGCAAGCGATCTGTGAGCTGGTGATAGCCACTTCTGTGGCAGCCTGCTTCATTTCTGCCTGTTGCATAAGAGTCCACACTCCTCTGTTTACTTTTCATGTTATTTCCCAGCTTTATTTTTTTGAGTTTTTTTTGCAATTGAGCATTCGAAATTTAGGCTAAGATCTCGACGGACTCCTGGTGTTGAGCTTTGAAGGCGCGACGTTTTTTCCACTGTGCAAAATAAAATGTAGAAAAGATTTTAAATAAACAAAAATGACCAGCCCTTCAAAGGACAAGTTAGCTACTGAGAGGGGCATCGTATTAAAGTAACTGCAAACCCACGTTTAAACATTTAAATTGAAATGACCTCCTAAATCAAAATATTCTATCCCACTTTGTCAGAAACCTATGAAGAGAGGCGTCCATACTGTATATAAAAGATGGCGGATTTCTTTCACATTATAATCATGAGTTTATAAATTAAATCGCCTGAGGAAGACATCAATTCAAAATGTCAGCGCCTGTTTACACTTTAGACTTAATGTCCTCTGAGTCCACCCCCACCCTCCACTACTGGTCCCAGCAGACATGCCTGAGCTCTCCTACCCTGAAAAAAAAAAGAAAAAAGACAGAAGACGAAACATTCGGCAAGCCGTCCACCATCCTGTGCCTTCATGCCATCCATTTAACATCCACAGCCAGTCAGGCTATGTCTTCTTACTGGTCATTTGGGTTCTCCCATGTCAGCATGAAAGTTACTTTATATATACACATGTATTTTTTTTTCACTTGAGATGCCTTTTCTGACTGATAATGTGGTGAGAGGCATGTGAGAGACAGAGGCCAGAGTCTGGGTGATTTTTTTCATGTTTCTGTGGCAACGGACACCACCCATGCCCTTTTCCTGTGCTGAAAGACCCTTCAATTAACCAAACCCAGTTTGTTAGGATTCTAAACAGGGTCATCTGGGTGCATGTGGAGTGGGGGAGAGAATGTGGCAGATTTATGTAATCATGGATGGAGACACTGAGAAATCTGTATAGTTCTCAGGGTTTTTTGTTTACTGTATTTCTTTAAAAACTTTAAAAAGAAAGAGCTTCGACTTATTTTCCATTGTTTCGATTTTAATGAGACAGTTACCCATTTCGATTTCAGCATTTCCACACTAGTCATTTGCCTTTCTCAGTTTCCAGCATCATCCTAGTGGGTGACCTCTGTGATAGGTTCACTAGGGATCTCTCAAGTCAATTGGGCTTTACTGGCATACTATCCACATACAAGCATACAGACAACATTCACCCAGGACCACAGAGCAACACACAGACAGAGAGTGGCACAAGGACAATAAGAAGGGTTCAAATCATTTAAAAGGGGAAAAAAAAAAAAAAAAAAGAGCAGTGCTAGCCTTTTGGCCCTTAGAGTATATTTAAAGCAAATCTGAATTTGTGGTTTGACATGTTATTTCTAAATTCTAGACAAAAAGGCATTAGTTATCCAAAGAATGAATAATATAAATGCATTTTTTGTATATATTAATTTCATTTTTTTCCCAAATAGCTGCACCCCCCGCAGTTTGTTTCCCTCCCAGGGACATAAACCAACAACAAAAAATACTATCATTACTTAATGCTTGGAGTCAGTCCTTATAAAAATCAAAGCAGATACATTCAAATCAAATTTTAATCATTTTGACTTCCACTGGAGGTTTTCAAGAATTTAATTATATTCACTGTGTTAAATGTTTATTATAATGAAAGGCTAAAGACTGACAATTCTTCAGTTTGATTTATTGTATATTTGGATATTTAGAAATGCAATGTAAGTTATTATATCCTTCAGTAAACATGTTGGAACATAAACCTCAACATTCAAAAAATTTCGTCTAACAGTAAATAACACCTATTATCATTCAAAGTAGGAAAGCTGAAGTTAATCATTTATGATTTCAAGAGTTTGTTTTTTTTTTTTTCTGCATATAAATCCACTGCCGGACTTCCAAATTTAAGTCAAGAATACGCAAGAACCACCATTTTTTACTAAATTAAAAATTTCTCTTACGGCTGCTTGGCTTGTCATAGCCACACGACCAAATTTTAAATTGATAAATGCGAGCAAAGGACACAGCTTCAGCGCAAACCAGAAAGCATTTTGCGGAGATTAAACAGTTCATCCGTATTTTATTATGTATTCTTAAAGGAAAAAAGTAATGCGGGAAAAATCACTTGACTTCTTTCCTATAGGGAATTTCACAATGATTTGCAACAGACACATTTTCACCTTCCTGTACGAAGTTTCTTTACGTCGATGTTAAGAACCGGACCAGAGCAGCTCACAATATCTAGTGTCAAGTCTGAAAAGCTGGTCATGGAAACCTGGCCCGGGAGGATAAACAGAAGCAGCGCCGCGTCCCGTTAGTCCGCCTCGTATTGTCAAGCCGAGCCGATCATATGCGACACCTCAGCATAACCAAGGAGCAGATGATTAAACTGAGCCCGAAAGCTGCGCCCTAATAAGCCGCGGCGTGGGACGGGCGCTGGGTTAAACTTTCTCCTTCCACCTTCTGACCCTACGGAAAGCCGGCTGAAGCCCGGAGAGTCGAGCCCGGCTCACTCACCCAGGAGCAGCAGCCTGTGCGTCTGCTTGTACTCTCGCTTCTCCGCCCGAAGGGTCTTGTCGATGATTCGGCTCCGCTTGTTCTCGGCTTTGATGCGGGCTTTCTCCTCGACTCGGCGCCGGTCGCGCATCTGCGCATCGCCGTCCACCTGCGCGCTCTCCCCGTCCAAGCCGGCGCCGGCACCCGTCCGTCCGGCGTAGGTTATCGCAGACTGGTGTCCTATTAACCTGGATCTCAGGCTGTAACACATCCCCATCGCTCCGGGCCGGGGTAGGAGAACCGTTACCGCTAGCTCAGCTGAAAGACGCACTCATCGGCGGGGTGGAAATAGCATAACGGCACTGCGTGAGTCCGGGGGTGAAGGCGAGCCGCGCGCTCCACCTCGCTGGGCGTCGGGCTGTCAAAGCTGCCGTCCCAAGGTCTTTTCCCCGCACCCCTCGTCCCCAGCGGTGACTCGAAATCCAGCCCTCTCGGTGAGACCGTCTTCCGTTTCCTGATTAAAACCTACGGATGACAGCACGACTTTCCTGGCCGAGACGGAACGGCTGTCCCTCTGGCCCTCATCTCACATCTACTCAGCCCCCTTTTCTCCTCTTCTGCCTGGAAAGTAGGGGGCTTGGGTGGGGTGGGGGGGGGGGGACAGAACAGCGAGCCACGCTTGGCGTCACGTGGCCTGCACACGCAACCCGTGTCAGGCTACGCGAAGGGGGGGGGGGGGTTCTGTACAAAGTTCGTTTCTCAGGCGAAACACTGTGGAATTTAGAGGTGCACAACGTGTACTGTAAAAGCTCTTCCGATCTCCGTTATTTTCCGAAAATGTGAATGCAGCCAATATAAATGGTTTTGATTTACCTTTTGCCCAGTCCTCTTAATTTTAAGTTTAAAACCTGACTTGACAGGTACAGTTTGTACAGTTTGGTCCTTTATTTTTCATATATAGCAATGATAGTATTCCCTTTTACAGTTACTCAGAAAATTAAACTCGTTAGCACTAATATTAAACATGCTGTGTTTTAATCCTACATTCGCACATTCATGTTTATATTTTGGTGGCTCACCGTTGATATATGGAGGAAAATCTTGGGAGCAGTGATAACGCTGGTTAATTGGTAATTTTCGACAAAAAATATCATTTTGTAATGTTAGGATGTTTTAGTCCCTGTATTATATATGGTTTTTTTTGGTTTTTTTTTTGAGCATAGGATCCATATATTACCGAAGGTCCCTGTATTATTTAGGCTGAATCTTGATTTGAAGTAAGATTAGCGGGAAATAGTGGTAGTATTTGTATTGTTTTTGCTTTTCTATGTACTATATTATGTTTACCGGCGTTCAGCTAACTATAATTCCCACAACATCACGTACCTGACTATATACAGTATGTAGAAATTAAATTCAATTAAATGACCTCAAAGGTTAACTTATACGCGTCCCTGATGAGTTCAGTAAACTGAATCTTAAATTTGAAATTTGAAAATCTGAAATTTAAACACCTAATTTCTATCCCTATATACACACTATAAAATATTACATTCACATTTCCTGGTTTCTTTGTAATGGTGGCTTTACCACGGAGAAAATCTGGTAGTAAAGCTGAAGAAATATCATTTTATATACAGTAACTTCATTTAAATTCATCTGGTAGGTAATATGTGCTTTCATAGTAAAACATTGTAGGTTATTGTCTGAGAAAATTTACACTATTGTAATCCTCAACTATGCAGATAGTTTAAAAATCTAATCATCGCAATTACAACTAAAGCATGCACCTACTGCATTCCTGTATTCATAAAGTTACTACAGAACTGAATTAAATTCTACGTTTAGAATATATAAGATTATTACCTGTGTTGTGTTATCTGAGTTCTCACATATACATCGTTAATGAAACTTTTAATAAGGTACGTGGCCTATCACAAGCCTATAGATCTGATAACGCGTCTGTTCTACAATTTTCTGAAGTCGTCTATACTTCAGAGATAAAATGTGCTCTTCTTCATGAGTTTTCACGTGCTGAATTCCAACATGACAATTAAAACAGTCGATTGGCTACCGTTATGAGATATTTAAGCTTTACATTATACTTCTATGTATTTTGGAGAAATCAGAGTTTAAATTATTGTAGTATACTAAGTTTTTTTCTTTTTGTCTTGTTTTTATCATTTAATTTTAGTATTTCTATTAATGAAACACTTAAAAATTGATGTGAATGAAATGTATCAAAATGTATTGAGCTGTATTATATAGCAATATACATATTTACAGCATAAGTGATGTAAGCTGTGTTAAGATTATCTCATCTCTGGCTTCTAGGAAAAAATTATACAATCACATGTGATGCAATATCAGCTGAAGATTATATCATTTACTACTATTTTGTTATAAAAGCATGGAAACAGTACAAACTCAGGCATAGATTTACTTACCCATCCATCTTCCACACCACTTGATCCTATTCAGCTAGGTTCACAGGGGGCCTGGAGCCTATCTGAGGAAACCCTATAGGGTACAAGACAGGGGACACTGTGGATGAGGTGTCAACCCAGTGCAGAGTCATGGACACACTCACATAACATGGACAATTTAGTCACATTAATGAGCCTACAACACATGTCTTAGAGCTATGGGAGGAAACCAGATCACCCAGAGGGAATATGCAAATCACAGGGAGAACATGCAAACTCCATGCACACAGAGCCAGGATTTGAATCCCCTACTCTAGAAGTGTAAGGCAACAGTGGTAACAACTGAGCCACCATTTCCCCCAGAGAGACTAGTCATCTATATTTAAACTTACAAACATCATGCCATTTTCTGTTCTAATGTACCGCACTCCCATGCGTGCCTTGGGTCATATAAAGATCATATAAAGAGCCAATTAACTATTGTAAGTATCATTTGCATTTTCAGGGACCCAAAATTAGTGATATATGACTAGTTTTACTTCAGAAGCATTTTGGCTGCAGACCAATGTAATCCATGGATGCGTGGGACAAATTGGTGCATTATCTTATGGTTTGGATGATGGGACTGCTAGAGCAGTGGTCTATGACAGAATTGACCTTTTATTTTTGACGTCAAAATCCAGTGCAACACCCACATTGCAGCAGAATTTACAGTACGTGTATTGCTCAACCCTATTTCAGCGAGATAAGCAGATGGTTTGAATTAGGCAGCTATAGATTTTTATCGTATAATAAAATCTAAAATAATGAAATACTGCAACAATGAAATTGTCCAGATGGTTGCTAAATATATTTAATGAACATCTGCACAATTTAACACCAGCTTATAGTAAGATTCTGAGTAACATTCATCCAAAATTTAATCCTGCTATCACATTATGTGACCTAATCCATTCACAGACTACGTACAATGTAATCATCAAATACGAGAGCTATGAGTAATAGCCATGGTTCACAGAATTCAGTGCTTAGTCTTGTAGTTGACTTATAACAGCTACCCACAGACTCTGCTGGATGCTTTATGTGAGACATACAGCTAGCTTCCTTGCTCTTGAGTCCCTCCTGGGACTTACACCTGCAACATTAAATCCTTTAAGAGCCATTCTACCTCACAAAGAGATTTATGTATGTATGAGTGGGAATGCCACATTAAGAGCTGTTGATTCAAATCAGTCTGCTGTCTCAGTAGTTGAATGAATTATAGGAGTGATTCAGGTGAGCTATACCATTGACTAGTAGTGGAGGTGAACTCACTGGGGATAAAATTAAGCAATTTTTCCATGTCGGAACCAGTTAGAACGATGTGGGCAGAATCTGAAACACGACAAGGAGGACATGCAAACGCAACCCACAGAGAGCAAAGGTGAGATTTAAACACACAACCCAGAGGCAAGCGGTAATAGTGCAACTCACTGAGCGACCATTCTGGCAAAATTATTGGCCTGAAAATTTGAAAGATGCATACTGTATATCATATACAGTGTGGTCCAAAAGTGTGAGACAACATTGAAAATCTGGGATTGTTTTCATTTAATACTGGAAGTAGTCAAAATTGGAAGGTGGCTAAGTCACACAGAGTGGATCATGGGAAATCAGACTAGGAAAAAAATGTGATTTACTGATGATCACTGGAAAAAGGTCCTATTTACAAATCCAAGCTTAAGACTGGTGACAGCAACAGAGTAGTTTATTTATCCAGACTAATAGAAGAGAGGTTGATACCACAGTGTATCAAAACTACAGTGAAACATAGTGGTGGGACTATTTAAATTTAGGGGCATTTTACCTACTCTGGAGTTGGACACCTGCACTGAATTGACTACACCCTGATAAAGGAAAAGTACCACTCCATTATTTAAAGCCATGCTGTAAACTCTGGTTTGGGTCTTTGTGGAGAAGAATTCATACTGCACCAGGATAATGACTCCAAACATGCCTCAAAGCTTTCCAACGACTACGTACATATTTGAAGACCAAAAAGAGCAAGGAATACTGACTGTCATGGACTTTCTTCCACAGTCACCTGACCTAAATACTGTCGAACATTTATGGGGCACTTGAAGACCAAGTAACCCAAGCATTCAGTAACATCACAACTTGCTCTTTGAAATCATGCTGGCCTAACACGGATCATCGGGTTCTGCAACTCGTGCAGTCCATGCCAGATCAAGGGCACGCTATCATTAAAGCAAAAGCGAGAGAAATTACAAATTCCATGGAAAAATTTTTATGTAACCTTTTTGACAGTTCATCTTTTCACTCAAATTCTTATCCTGGTAATATTAATTATAATTAACGATGTCGTATTGAATTGGAAAAGAATGTAAAATAGAAGCATTTTCACATGTTCTCTCACTTTTTGACCCCACTGTAAACCCTCTAGTAAAGCTTTCCGATTAGTAACGGGTTTGTCTCAGAAGCCGTTGAACAGATTGTTCTAAACAAAAACCAAGTATTTTGCGGCACAATATGTTGTGCACACCGCAGCGTAGTAAGACACCATCATGAATAATTAATGTATTGATGCTGTTGTACGAAATAACGCAGCTGACCGATATGGTCTCGGACTAAAGCCTTTCTCACAACGCTACTGTGAGTCAAACGAAAACCTCCGTTTCAGAGGTATTGCAGAAATATATGCGCAGGAACAGAAAAAAGAAACACTTAAAATGCAGTTTATAAGAGGTTTATACTTTATACCCATAAAAATAGTCCATCTCACACTTAACAAACTAATTACAGAACGTATTTTATTTCATTCTGTGTAATGATGCCAGTAAGTAACATCTATGCTTGCGATTTTTCGCGCCCTGGAGCCGGATTTGCGTGTTCTCGCTGCGGCTGCGTGGGTTTCTAAGCTTCGGGACTCGCTGGTTCAGGACGACTCAGTTACTCGTAGCGTTTGTTTCTGTAAGCGAATACTCTAAAGGAACTGGAATCCTATACAGGACGTATCTGGACCGATGCCAGCCTGACAGCCAGGACGTAAACTGGTCGTGCAAATTGTGCATTTAGACTTCTGTTACTGTATACTTACTCATAGCGGTACTCATAACATAGTTTTATTTCGATTGTTCATTGTGTTGTGATACAATATCCAAAAGGGGCTACCAAGCTATAAACCCTAGATTCTTATTAGTCTAAATGTATGTCCCTAATGTTTAATGTCACACTTAAAGTAATAAATCAATCCCTCTATCCATCTTGCGTTCTTGGTACGACGTGTCGCTCTGTGGGTTAGGATTCTGTACCCGTGTCTGGGAGGTTGCCAGTTTGAATCCCACAGCCAGCAGAGTGACTATGTCACTGTTGGGCCCATAACCCCTTGGGCGCTGGGCACTGGCTGACCCTGTGGCCTGACCAAAAACCTGCTCTCAACAGCATATGGAGACCAAGATGAGATATGTGAAAACTGCCCATCTTCCCCATTGGGATGAATAAAATATGGCTATTATATATGAACTGCTTTTCCTGGTCAGGATCATGGGGGGTGGGGTATTCCAGGCAGCGCAGCGCAAAAGCCTGGTGTAATTATACTTCCACGCTAGATGGCGACATTGCTCACTGTGCCTCATTTTTATGTGACGTCAGCATGCTACAGGCTACGTGACTGAAGGAAGTTAATAGCGTCTCAGCTTTATGGGGATTTGGTTGTCACATCTGCCAGGATGCTTTATATTGCAGGGTCTTCGGGAACCACATGGCACAGGACTTTGGTATGTCAACCCTGTCTGACTCTAAGACAGGAATAAAAGCTTAACTTGCTGGAAAGCACTAATATATTCATTCTATATGTCTGTTTACAGTCAAGACAATTATGTCCCATGCCCTCCTCATTTTCCCAGCATGAAAAAGAAGTTCCAGGGGGACAGTGCTCAAACAGAGGAGCCTCTGTTCTAGTTCCTGAAACAATTATTTTCCCATTTGTGAATGTTATATTTCAATGGCTTTAAATATTTGCAGTTCAGTGCTGGTTATTAGCTCCCTCATATGATGCTTGACAGTCAAATGACCTGAAGCCTGAAACTCAGACACATAAGAAGATATTTCTGCAAAGATGATTATGTTTGCAAGAACAACCAACAGGCATAAAGACTTTTTGTGTAAGGTGAATTACACAGACAAACAGAAGTACATGCTGAATATGTCAGGTGCTTAATTTTAACAAATTTATTCATAAACAGCATGGCACGGTGGCTCAGTGGATGGCACAATTCCTGACACCTCCAGGGTTGGAGGTTTGAATCTCACCTCTACTCCATATATGTGGAATTTGCAGGCTCTCCCCATGTTGTGTAGGTTTCCTGTAGGTTCTCTGCTGTCTTCCCTCAATCCACATACATGTAGATAGCCTAAATGAATGTGCCCTGTACCCATACTTTATCTATAGCGTTTGGGATTGCCTCAGAACCCCGCTGACCAGGATAAGCTTTGAGAAGATGGATATGGATAGATATTTCTAAGCCAGGAGCATTTTTTCATTAGTTTTATTTTAGTCTAGCTTATTTTAGTATTCATTATTGTTGTGTAATGTGAGGATAATTAAAAATTAAATTGAATTTTTGGATTATTCAGCATTTAATTAAATGTATTTTTTTCAACATTATGCCCGCAAATGCATTGATAAACTCGCACATGCTGAGCTGTCAGTCCCCTTCCAGATGAAAGAATCCTCAAAGTAAATACATAAGCGTGAACGGAAAACAGGGGCCTGGAGAAAGTCATCAGAAACCATGTCCTGCCTCGGTATCTTCTCAGAACACAAGCTTTTCACAGACTTGACTTTAATAATATCTGTCAGCCACACACTCCGAAACCACTCTGTCGTTTCTTGTTTGCTGAAGGAAGGACCAACAGAAAAAGATCGCTCCATATCGAGACGGGTTGGCCAGCATTTGGGGGGGGATTGGTGGCCCACCCATATGACAAGAGGGGCCTGCTGAGCAACACAGATAGGGTGAGAATAAGTGTTATCTGAGGCTGACCTCAGGGTCTGCAGCAGAGCTCACTTACAGTGCCTCACGCATGCTGACGGTCAGGGTGCTTCTCCGAAACCAGACAACACGTGATACCTTCTGCGGTGGTCTTGCATAAGAAACACCTTCACTTCAAGCTTCTCATATACCAGCTTGAGGATTTCTTTTATCTTCTCCTACATTTTTTGCTATTTTGCCCACCGACCATTTTCTTATAAATTTGAACCAATTTTTACTTAAAAACACAACTCGATCCATTATTTTAAAGTGTGATTTTTTTTTTTTTAGCAAACAGTATTTTTTTATGGCATAATTTTAATTGGAATGAATAAAAAAAAACAAATGATTGGGTTACCATTAGCCAAAGCTACATGAACTGGGACAGGGTGACCAGGGTGACATCTTGGCGATGACATCATCAGGAGTATAAAAACTCCATGGGCGCCCGGCTGTGTGTCAAAGACTCCTGCTTATGTCCAGAACTTTTCAGACCACCATGCGTGAAATTGTGCACCTGCAGATTGGACAGTGCGGAAACCAGATCGGCTCTAAGGTATCAGCAACCGCCAGACTGCTGTAACGGGGACTGACTGTCAACTTTTAAGTGATGTTTAAGTGGTATACAAACCAGGACAAAATATAATAATCAAAAATAAAACTAATGATTAGCTTCATCTAAACTATTAAATTTGATTGAAAAAATGTTGTGGCTACTTTGAAATGTATGTACAGCAATTTGTTGAACTTCTTTAACTTTCTGCTTTTGAATTTTGAAAGAAATTTTTGAAAAGAAATATAGAATAGCTGTTATTATTACTAGTGTTGCTTTCATTTTTCTCTGGAAAGCAGACTGGCAAAGCACTTCAGCTGCACGTTAAGCATGCTTCTTCTCAGTAGGAGACATCCTGGGGGGGCAACGGTTTTATATTCACGGTTTGTGCACAAAGCCAAGGTCTAGCAAACCATCTCAGGGCGTTTTGACTAGCAGAGGGTGTTCCTCATAAAGTCGTCTGCCTCAAGATAAGAACGAGGAGGGGGCTTTATCGCAATTGCAAAATACAGAGTTCTAAAAGCAGTAAGGTCTTTGCGTCCATAAATTTAGCCGTGTGGATTATTATATGTTATAATTGTCGAAAACTGTGATAGCAATACATGGCAAACTTATAATAATCAGCACTTTATTAATCCCTGTAGGGAAATCCATAGTTCTCATGCTTTCCAAGTTAAGAGCCAATGGTCAGTGCATAGGCAGCCGGTGTCTGGCACCCCTGGAACAATTCAGGGCCTTGCTAAAGAGCCCCATGGTGATACAAACACTAGCCAGCTACAGGATTTGAGCCTACAACCTTTCGATCACAAGCACAGACACCTAACCAGCAGAGCTACATACATAGTATCAGACACTTCATAAACCTTTTCATTATATTTGAATGAGCATCTGGTGAGAATGAAAGCGAATTAAAACATTAAAACTTTAACATACAAAAATAGCAGCTGTACAAAGCTTAAAATCTGCCCCTGTGTCAGATATTGTCGGTCTAATTGAGTAAGTTGTATATTTTATTGCACATACTTCTGTGTCCCCACAGTTTTGGGAGGTGATCAGTGATGAACACGGAATCAACACGGTGGGAATCTATGAGGGTGACACTCACCTACAACTGGAAAGGCTCAACGTTTACTTCAATGAGGCACACGGTAAGGAGGAAAGGGTGCGGCTTCAGGAACGCAGTCTTTCCGACTGATGAGGTCAGTGTGTTTCTTGCCGATTAGGAGGAAAGTACGTCCCACGGGCCCTGCTTGTCGACCTGGAGCCTGGAACCATGGACAGCGTTAGGGGCAGCAGAATAGGTCAGCTCTTCAGACCTGACAACTTCATCCATGGTGAGACTAGCCAACAGTACGAATTTGTGAAATGTGATGCATCCCTCTCTTTTACTCCTACATATATAAAGCACCACCAAATAAAACAAAGCTATTATAACAAATTTATCATGACCACATATATGGTCATCATTTATTCTTTGTACCTCTTAAACAATACTTGCATCTAAGCTAATAAAAATATTCTATGCTTTTCTCTTCCTTTGAAATAGGTAGCTCTGGAGCTGGGAATAACTGGGCCAAGGGGCACTACACAGAGGGGGCAGAGCTTGTGGAGAACGTGATTGACAGGGTGCGCAGCGAATGCGAGAGCTGTGATTGCCTGCAGGGCTTCCAGTTTGTGCACTCACTGGGCGGTGGGACAGGCTCGGGCATGGGTACCCTCATCATCAACAAGATCCGCGAGGAATACCCAGACCGCATCATGAACAGCTTCAGCATCATGCCCTCGCCAAAGGTGTCGGACACGGTGGTGGAGCCCTACAACGCAACTCTGTCCATCCACCAGCTGATCGAGAACACAGACGAGACCTATTGCATTGATAACGAGGCGCTCTATGACATCTGCTTCCGTACGCTCAAGCTTACCACACCCACCTACGGTGACCTCAACCACCTGGTGTCCCTTACCATGAGTGGAGTGACCACCTCCCTGCGCTTCCCTGGTCAACTCAATGCTGACCTCCGCAAGTTGGCAGTTAACATGGTGCCCTTCCCACGCCTGCATTTCTTCATGCCAGGCTTCGCCCCGTTGACCAGCAGGGGGAGCCAGCAGTATCGCGCACTCACTGTGCCAGAGCTGACGCAGCAGATGTTTGATGCGCGCAACATGATGACGGCCTGCGACCCTCGGCATGGGCGCTACCTGACTGTGGCCGGAGTATTCCGGGGCCGCATGTCCACTAAGGAGGTGGACGAGCAGATGTTGGCCATCCAGCAGAAGAACAGTTCCTACTTTGTGGACTGGATCCCACACAACGTCAAGGTGGCCGTGTGTGACATTCCACCACGAGGACTCAAGATGGCTTCCACCTTCATCGGCAACAACACGGCCATCCAGGAGATCTTCCGCCGTGTGGGCGAGCAGTTCTCCATCATGTTCCGACGCAAGGCCTTCCTGCACTGGTACACAGGGGAGGGCATGGATGAGATGGAGTTCTCCGAGGCCGAGAGCAACCTCAACGACCTGGTGTCCGAGTACCAGCAGTACCAGGATGCCACCGCAGAGCAGGACTGGGAGCCAGAGGAAGGAGCGGATGAAGCAGGAACATCCCTGGCAACTACACAATCCCAGGCTGGCACAGTGGAAAAGACTATCAGTATGAGCGAAACTTTGACCGAAACCATAGTCGAGTAACGGACCAATGAAAATCTGCCGAACATCTCATAATAGTGCCAGTCTTTAATGTATGGTTTCTATGTACCACCTGCAATAGTAATCATTGTCAATTAGCAAATAATTTCCTGCTTCAGCCTTAGATGATTTAAAATGACAGTGATATGAAAGAATCATTTTATTATAATTTATTTCCATAGTTCAGGCTTTGAAACCCTACTGTATTAAAATGCAGAAGGTGTGGCGTTACCATACAAATACAGTAGATCCCTAGATGAGAAGCTCGAAAATTATACGTTTGTAGTTTCCATTAAAAACATAAATTGGAAAATATCTTCCTAACTGATACTATTCCATATTTCTCTAAATTGCTTTAGTCACTGATAATTGTAAATAGACAGGAAAAATATTAATAATTCTGAGAATAATTCCATTTCATGTTTGGAATGAATGCTGGTTTTACACATATTTGTATTAAATCTGATTAATTAGTCTCCTGATAATTATTTTCACAATTTCATATGTAAAATTAGAAGCAATAATTCATGTGGAATTTGTGATATCTTCATTAAACATTTGCACCAGAAAATCTAAACCTCCAGGAACAATCCAAGAATCTGTTAAAAAATTTGAAATACTACATCTGTTCACCTTTTTGCTTTAGAGGAATGATACTTGGACATGTCTTGTATTAGGAGTAGAGATATGCAAAGTTAACATTTCACATGAATTGAATGTCTGGGAAGTAAAAACCAAAGTGCAGAACAGAAGCATTATCAAGGAGTAACATACACCGGAAAAGTTATCATTCCTAAAATAGCGCAGCAATTCAAACCCAAAACCAGGCGAACATCATCCCTCCCTCCTAGGACTCCTGACTGCCCAAGATTACCCAGACAAGTTGCACACTTAGAAATGTCCGTAGGCCTCCTTACCACTAAAGGGTGACACCACCATGGTTACATACAGCATCTGAGGACCAGTACAAAAACCAAGCATCTACAAACTAATACTTTCAGTACATTATTTTGCATCCCCAATTTTGATAAAAATGTTTGACTTTAGCGCTCCATACCCATAACTAAACTTAACTGCTTATATGTGCTGTATGATATAGCGCAGTACATCATGTGTAGTGTTACACCGCAGTGATTTTGTGGATAAATTAACAAAAATGAGTCAGTAAGAAGCAATAACATCGAACAATTTATTAAATTACACGCAGGTCTGGTCATGAGTATGTTCTACAATAAAATAAATTCGTGTACTCCTCCCCCAAAAAAAAAAATAGCAGGTACGCAGCTTGCATCCAACATCTTTCCCACAAAGTCCTGCAAGAGGTTCCTTTTCAGGGTCCTGTAGACAAAAAGAGCATATTGCTTTATTTAAATTTCCATTTCACAAAGTTCGATCGATTTGTGCGTAGTAAGCCGATTTTCTTACCGTGGAAAAATTCCACAGCATTCCCTTAAAATTACACACAGTGCCAATTTTTTTTTGCACAATGTGCCGAGGCTGGCAGTGTGTTACTTACATGTTGACTTTGGCTTGTTGATCTTGACGTTTGCTTCAGCAGCCTTCTGGGCCTCGACTTTGAGCTCCGGCTTCAACGCAGCCCTTAGCACCCGGGCGCAGACGGCAGAGTATCGGATGTAGCTGGAGAGAGGGAACAAAAGGCCGCCATAAAAATTCACCGGTGTATGATAAGCACATTAGCACTGAGGCGAGAGGTGACTTTTAGGCGCTCTTTTGAAGATGCCTCTCAGCAACACCATACCAAGCGATTGCTGTCGTGGAAAAGCGTGGACCGTACATTCCACTGCAATATTGAAAGTAAAGCAATGTTTTAAAAAACTAAAAGCATTTTCATTTCTAACCTGAGTCCAGCTTGCCTCCAGTAAGCGACCATTTTTTCTCCAGACGAAATGTTCAACCAGAACGAGCTCAGTTACTCAAGGACGACGCAGCTGAAGACAGCAACCGGATTTCCGCTATCAGATACAGCCCCCCCCCCCCGTTGATCTGTAGCGGCGTGTCAAAGTGGCGCACTACTGCCACCATCTGGCTTGGAGGCTATTGACACAAATGCTCAGGCTTTTGAGAATGCCACGGGGACGATAGAAACTCGTTGCTAAAACCAATTGCTTACACAAAGAAAAAGCAATATCTAGTAACGTGAAACATTACTCAATATTCAGAGTTTCATTAGTAACGTGTCACTGAATATAGGCCTATCAGTGAAACTACTGATCTCTGTGCATAAAGTAAAATTAGATGTAGGAATAATCAACCGTGTCGCCTTCACACTGGTATAAATGAGTAAAGTTCATTGAATCACTTTGGTACAAGCAATGGTGTGTACTTCAAATACAAACTGTTCCCATTTAAAAAGCATACCTCCAGAGCTGGGAGATCAAATCCCACCTCTGCTCTGCATGTGTGAAGTTTACATGTTCTCTCCATGCTTTGCAGGTTTACTCTGGGAACTCTGATTTCCTCCCACGGTCCAAATATATGTGATTTAGGCTTATTGGTATCTCTAAATTGCCCTGTGTTACCTCAGCATTCTGTCCAAGGTGTACCCCAGGCTTGTGTCCTAAGCTGCCTATGATAGACCCCTCCACGACTCAGATTGAGACAAACTGTTGGAAGACTGGTGGATGAAGGTTAGGGTGGAGGAAAGTTAAATGATGGGTATGCTAATTTATCTTTGGGGGGTGAATTATTGACGGTGATGGATGATTGACATTCAGATAATGGTATAATGTTGATTGTTCGAACATTAATCATCCATACCGTCAATTTTTCACCCCACCCCAAAAAATTAATGTATATTTTCTTTTTTCCAGTTATCTTTATTATTTATCAAGATATTACGTGATCATTATTTAATATTGCATCTATAGCAAGGCTTACACAGAGAAAAAGCAAAGATTCAATTCAATACAGCACTTTTGAGGAAGAAAACACCTTTTCTTTCCATACATTTTTTGCCTTTTCTCGTTTCGCTATGTGATTTAAGACCTTTTTTTGTTGTTGTAGGCATTCTTTGACAGTTTCCACGATTGTTGACACTTGTGCCATGGCCCCTTTATCTTCATCCCCACAAACAAGCTTCTTCACCATGCAGGGGACCTCAGCATAGCTGAACTCCTTCAGTGTGGCCACATGCATGCTGGTGATGGGGTGCACCCACATTACTGTGTTCATGGCGGGACAGAAGAGCAGTGGATGATGCAGGTCCCAGGCTCACACCACGCAGGTCAGGAGGTTGTCACAGATCCCACCGGCTACCTTGGCCAGACTGTTAGCATCCAGGGAAGCGTGAGGCTGCAGGTTGGCCCAGTGTCTCAGCTCCACAAGCAGCACAGAGTCAGAGCGCTGTGCCCAAGTCTCCTGCTCATCTATGTCAGTGTAGACTTTGGCTGAGACCTCCTCAGGCTTGTAAAAATCCTTGGCATGATCGGTGGTGATCACTCAAACCTCAAATACGAGTATCCCAAGAAGTTTTGAGACCATGAAAGGCAGATTCAAAGCTGCTATGCTGCCAATTACCCCAATGGGGACACAGAATGTTTGACCGCATTGAGTCCAGGCTGGGACAGGTTATATGGGAATCGAACTGCATACTTCACCCCCCTCCCCCCAATGCTACATTAAAATGAGACAATGCAAATGATATATAAAGTATTTTATCACGACAGAACCCAACATTCCGAAGAATCTCTGACCTATATTAATATAATATTCAATTAGAACAGTAATAATATTAAATACTTTTCACGTAGCCAACTCTATTACTATTCTTTCAGCACTCATGGTTGTAGTTTAATAATAGCTAAAAATGATCTGAATTGACTACATGTAACCATGAATGGGGATGGGGAGACATTTCTGACTACCACTGACATAGGAGAAATATGCATAACCTTCTTTGGGCGTCACCAGCGTTATTTATTTCCGCACCAGCTTTCCCCCTAAAGAGACACGCCCCTGCTGAATTTGAAACGCCCCTGTCGAAACTGATTGGTTTACGGCCAGACGACGGCATCCAGCGCGGCTTTTCCGTACAACCGCAGTCTTCACTTCTGACAAAAAAAAATAGTAACTTTAAAACCTACATCAAGTTGTAGTTTCGCGTTATGTGAATGTTCATTTCCATCCAGTCACAATAAGTTTGATTAGTAACATTATTTGTCTATCCGTCATACCTCGGGATGAAAACAGGTAAATTAACCCCGTTGACCCAACACCCAGTGTTAGTGCTGTCATTGGTTAGCAAGCATTAGCTATGAAATAAATCCGGTGTTGTCAAAATTGATGTTTGGGGTATTATGTTAATATTTTCATCATGGTGATATATTATACACTTCTTTTCAAGAATGGATACATTAAGAATTTTAATAATTCAATTCAATTTTATTTATATAGCGCTTTTAACACGGAGCACGGTCACAAAGCGCTATAATAGCGGCAGGAATACTCTGCATCTACGTCACAATTAACAGGGACCACACGTTCCTGATAAATTTGACAAACCAAACAGTTCTCCGTAGCGTTGGTGGAGATGGAAACCGAATTCATAGTCATCCAGGTCAGTAAAACGGTGGCTAGACAAATAATATCGCTAATCAAACATACATACCTTATTAAATTAATTCCCTAAGGGAAACTCAGGCGTTACAGCAGCAATATTAACACAATTGCACACACAGACAATAACGACAACACACTTAACAAAACATAACATAAAGAATAAAGTATCGCAGATCTCAAGTCTCAGTACTGCACAATAGTGATGCGAGGCCGTATCAGTGTAAGAATGGTAATGCAAAAATACGACTGACTGACTGACTGCATAGCGAAGCGAAGCACAGGAAATACAACAGCAATATAGTGCAACTACAAGGACACATCGATACAAAAACAACACTAAACAAGAGTAACACGGTAATGCAGCAATTGAATGTGCACTGGAAAATAATAAATGAACATTATTATTAACAAAATTAACGCAACTTGAAATAAGAATTTTTCTCCCGAAAATGGACGGTGTACGGAAGCGTGTCAGGGCCAGTGATTAAACAAATATATACTATATATTTATGTAAAGAGTTCGAGAATAAAGTCGTAATGTTTTGAGACTACTACGTTACAGGCAGGCTGTAGGGAGAGGTGCGCTGATAGAATCGCCTGCAGACGGTCAACGTTTATTATTTTAATAAAACTATCCTAACTTTATGTGTAGACCTGTGGTAAACGCCACATATAGATCCTGTCTTGATAGCACAGCTACTGGTAACCTATTAGTCTTGTTTGCGCTGTGGTCACTTCACTCTAACATGCAAAATGACCTCCCCCCCATCACCTTGTTATCCCTTTCCACAGAAGTGTCGTCGGATCATAAACCCAATCAGTTTCTACGAGGGCGTATCTCTGGGGGAAAACTGGTGTGGAAAAAAAACCCCGCTTCTAGAACATTATGCGGAAGTGCGTCTTGGGGGGGTCCACGTGACTTCCGGATAAGTGTCAGGCGTGTCTTGCGCACCCAGTTAGTTAACTGGAATCGACATTTTGTCTGCAGTTGCCGGGTGTACCGTTTAGAATATTCCATCTCAACTTCGAGAGTCGAGTCAGCCATGAAAATCTGGACGTCTGAACATGTATTCAAGTAAGTAGTTGGTTACAGGGGGGACGTTGTCTGTTTTTTTTTTTTTGTTCCTTTCGACACGTTGCTTTCGTGGGGTGAGAACGTGGGCTGGTCGGCGCCTTGTTCTTCCCTCGATAGATAAACTTCTGATGCCACTTGTTTAATCAGCTGTGATGCCATAAGGTAAGTTATTCGCGACAAGCAGGCTGACGTGTTAACCTTGGTAAGTTAGGGTAAGAATACTCAAATCTGGAAATAAGAATGCTGTGAAATGAAGGCTGTGTTCAGTTCGTTCTGGAAAGTTCAAAATTGTACATCAGATTTCTGCGAGCCTCTTTTGGTTTAGTTTGACCAGTTATATTGTATTTGATTTATTTAGCCAGTGTGATGAAACCGTGGCATTGAGCTTTTCTTTCATATTGTTTGAAAGTGTTACTTGAATTAACCCTGCGTACTCGCCAACGTTGATGGACCTTTTAATTAACAAACTGCTTTGGCGGAATGTCACGATTATTATAACGATAATTAAGCAACAGTTGTTAAAGCTTTATTTGTATCAGTTTATATTTGTTACACTTGAAATGTTTTGGCATTTTAAAAACCTTTACGGAATAATCGTCACTGTTCCAGCAGGACCGGCCTTCTGATGTTCCCTGACATCGTGTCTCTGGCAGAGTCTTTCGTTGTAGAAGTTCAGTCGAGGCAGATTGCATAATTAACCTTGTGAAGTGTCAGCCGGTGATCTGGCTGCAGCCTTTACCCTGGATTCTGTAGACCCTCCCTCAGTTACGTCAGAACCTGACGGCTGCTTGGCTGTTTCTTGTATCCATGGCGACCGACCATATGTCTACGTACTGTGGGTTCTGCTTGTTAAAATCACTTCATAATAGAGCGCACCTCGATTAGCAATTTAACCTGTACCGTGAAGTGCATGTACTTGTGTAATAAGTGAATTATGGGGTACATTGATGGAATTTTTCATTGACTGTGTAGGCCTATATCGCAGCACTGTCTTTAGTGATGGCACCTGTATTAATGACTGATTTGCATCAGTATCAAGTGCTGTGCGCGTTCTTTCCAATTCAGCCATCCG
The DNA here is from genome assembly GCA_009936485.2 of Gymnarchus niloticus. Taxonomy (NCBI): domain Eukaryota; kingdom Metazoa; phylum Chordata; class Actinopteri; order Osteoglossiformes; family Gymnarchidae; genus Gymnarchus; species Gymnarchus niloticus. The sequence continues at coordinate 1,528,510 of JAACJT020000105.1, forward strand.
TGGGAGACGGTAACCAAGGCGGCAATGCAGAAGTACCCTAATCCCATGAACCCCAGTGTGATTGGAGTGGATGTCCTGGACAGGCATATGGATGCCCAAGGTTGTCTCCACAGCAACCGCCTGCTCAGTACGGAGTGGGGCCTTCCTTCCATCGTCAAGTCTGTAAGTAACCCGGCAGGTTAATATTAATTCCTCTTCTGCCTGTCGTTTGGTGTCTGGAATGCCTACTTCATGACCTGAAGAGTTTTCATATTAGCTGCAGCCTGAGCCATTAAAGTACCACCATTATTGGGAATGGGCAGGACGATCCTCAGCATAATGTCAGTGTCGCCTCAGATCTGTCACCTGGTGTGATTTGTGTGCTTGATGCATACCTGTAATTGTGGTCTGCACTGGGTTTCAATCAGTTCTGGAACTTGATAATCGGTGGGGGGGACAAAACTCTGAAATTAGTCAGAGAAGTCAAAATTAATAAGTGCATGCAGTCTCAGAGATTCTGTTCCAGATTTCACCTTAATTTTCAGTTCTCCATTATATTGGAATAACTAGGAATGTAAAGGGATTGCATAGCTAACAGATTACTTTGTAAATGCCAAGTACAAGTTTTCCCTTCCACTGTAAGTTCATATGGCCTGTCACTCATTTGTTTTTATGTACATTTTAGAAATTCTTTGCTATGATCCAAAGTTAGGTCAGTCTGTTCGCCTGGTGTCACGTTTCAAATACAGAACTTGCTTTGCTAGTCACATGACGCTCTTCTGTCTTGCAGCCAGGTTTAGGATCGCTTGCATGACCTTATTTTAGCATGTGTCAGCCGGATTACAGATCCCGGTGTCCTTGAGTGTTGGGTTTTCTTTTCATTTGGGGGTGGAGAGGTCGTGTTGGTGGTGATACTGGAGGGGGTGTGGTGTTGCCAGCAGCACATTGTGTCTGTAACAGAGTGTACCATTCCGTGATCTAGTTGTGTGATGTAACCAATGGTGTAAAGTTGCACTATATGAAATAGGGAAGGTGGGCTGGTGACATTTTCTCCTTAAGTGTGTGTTGACCTTGTCACCCAGGGGTGACCACTTTGACCATACAGATACTTTAATCATGAGGAATATATATTAATTTAAAAATGTTCAGACTGACAATAACCATAATTGTTTCATACACTAAGGGGTAGTTATATTCATTTATATTGTTTGGTTTATTTTGCGTATACTTTTACTGTATACACAATGTAAGAGCAGTGTCCAATTTAAGCCTTCCTCCATGCTTGAGAGTATAGTGGGCGTAGTGGTAATGTGGGCCTCATGGAACCCGTGTGTCCTTCTCTCCACAGCTGATTGGGAACGCAAGAACACGTACTTATGTCCAGGAGCATTCAGTTGTCGATCCCAGGGAGAAGACATTTGAATTAAAGTCCACCAATGTGAGTACCTTTTGCTCCGGAGTCCGGAGATTGCCGTTTTGTGTGTTTTCTCTCCCTCCCCCGGTGCTCTTCAACTAAACACTGTGTGGTGTTTTGAAAGCAAGGCATCACTGCAGGGTTCTGTGTTTGTCATGGCTACCTGTCTTCCACCTTCACAGCTCACGTTTACCAACATGGTGTCCGTTGATGAACGACTTGTCTACAGACCCCATCCCCAAGACCCAGAAAAGTAAGGGTTCCCTGGACAGGACTTGTGTTTGTCATTGTCACGGGATGTCACTGCTCGTGTGTCTATTTTCTGTGCATACTGTGCAGCAGTAGGCTGAAACCACCCTCTCCTTCCTATGCAGGACGATACTGACCCAGGATGCCATTATCTCTGTGAAGGGAGTCAGCCTGAGCAGTTACATGGAAAGTCTCATGGCGAGTACGATCTCGACGAACGCTAACAAGGTAAAATGTCTCTGCAGCAGGTTTCGAGAGATTTATTGAGGGCTGGGTGGAATGTGTGGAATTTTCTTGTTAAACTCCTCCAACAGAAGCTGAGATTACCTGTTCAAAATAATACTTATGGCTATCGTGTATTTCGCAGTTTAGAATTAGGGAGGACAGGAATGATCAGTGTGTGTGTGTTTTGCCCTTTTGATTCGCAGGGCCGGGAAGCGATGGAGTGGGTCATCCGACGGTTGAATACTGAAATTGAGGAGCTGGCTGCAACAGCACGTGGCACCATCCGGACACCCATAGCAGCAGCAGTCACAGAGGAATGACCCCCCCCCCCCCCCGAGGGCTCCCCTAGTCGCCACCATTGCCTGCCCTGCTTTGGCTGCCAAGGGGAGGCTCCCATCTCCAGCACAGCCTCGCTCTCCGTCATGCTGCTCACAGGAGCCCTGTGGCCCTGTATTCACCTCACCAGCAAACACCGTCTTTGTCAGACGTGCCACTGGGTGGCGAAGAGCGAGGCGTTCGGGCAGGCAGGCGGTATTTATTACCGGGCGGCCAGATTCTGATCTGGCACCAAGAGACCGAGTTGATGTGCGACTCACATCTGGACACTGCTTCAGAAGTGACAAAGGAAGCAAGTTGTTTTAGATTGCAGCATTGCTGGGTTAGAAGGTAGAGACCTTGCAGTAGTGAAAACAGGGGCTGGTATCTACAGAGCCAGTACACTTGCATTTTAGTATGGAGTTAAATGCATCAAGAGCATTGCATAGAAGAGGGCTTTGGGAATAAAGAAGAAACGGGCATAAGCTGATGGCGAATGAATGCTTCCTTTGTCATGCCCCACGTGAGCCGCCTCTCCATTCGGTTACATCTCTGCTGTGTCTTTGGCTGTAATGCCAACAGTGTATGCCACACTTGCTTGGTTGTCTGGGCAAGTATCTCTGCACTTGAATGTCAAGTACTGTACATTTCTATTACAATTAATGTATTTTCAACATATAAGCTGCAATGGCGGGAACATGTTTAAGAAAGGAAATCCTGATTTGTGGGTTTTTTTTCTGGTTTACAGAGGACCATCTTAAATGTAGTCCAACAGCTTTAAACTGTTGAAATGGGTTACTGTAGAAGGAGGCCTCTTTGCTCCAAATGAATTTGTAAAGAGGCTGGATAAGTAAGATAAGTGTACAGTCTTTCAGAATGTGTCCAGGATAACGCAAGAGGTTGGTTTCCAAATGCATCTGCGGTGGTCCTCTAATGCCATGCAGATATCATATGCTTCTCATTTTCATATGCATTTTTGGTTGCCTTTTACATTTTTTAAGACCACGTATTTGATAAATGGATTTTTATTCAGCTTTGGTACTAGAAAAAGCAATCAGTACTTCAACCCTGAGCTCCGGACAGTTTTTTTTTTTTTTTTTTTTTTCCCCCCCAGTTATGCTATATCCGTAGAGCATTTTAAAAATTAATTTTTTGACCTAATACTAGAGCATGTTGAGGAACGTTCAAAGTACTTACACGCACAATGTTTGACTAGAAATAACTAGAAATGGTAGACAAATACCTTTCATTCTCTCGGCTGTTGTGTAGGAGTGTCGGAGGGAGGAACGCAGGTAAATTTGGCCAGCTCATTGTGATATTGAAGTGGTTTCTGTTATCCTGATAATATAAAAATATATATTTATTTATTTATATAGCAAGGACAGTGATATACTTCAGTGACAACAAAGAATGAATGTTTTTTTTCCTGCCTGTTTTGCTTACAGTAACTTGGCACACACAGTTTTGTGTAATTGTAATTTTAGATACATAGCCATTACCAGTAATATGTTCATCTAATTGAAATTCAGTACATTTTGTTTCCAAGTAAAATTTGAATGCTTCCGTCGAGCATTCAGCCAGTATTGTACCAATACGTTTGTTATATACTTTGGACAGAGTACGGAGGTGTTATGTCAAGGAACCAGTCTTTGAACTGCACTTCAGACCTTAGTTGGGCACTTAACACAATTGTACATGTAAATGGATTACCTCCTAAAAATACAAATGTTTTCTTTAACTACATTTTTAAATGTAGTGATAGTGATGTTTTTGGCTTCCAGTTTTACCTTGAGTAAAAGGGTCTATTTAGGAAAACGACAGATGAAAAACGTATTGGAGTTGGAGGTGTTATACAGTGCCAAAGAGGCCCCCCTCCCGGTTTTAAGTGATACTATACAGAGACCTCCTGCTTCTCTGCCATATCCACTGATGTGTTGATAGAATGAGACCAGGCAAATCAATGTATCTTATCGCTATAAGGTATCTCTGAAATAAATGAGAACGTTTGAATCATCCCTCTGGTGTGTTGATGTACCATGATGTTCTATTCCAATGTTTCTCAAGCAGGGGTCTACAGACCCCTAGTGGTCTGTAGCATAATTGTAGAGGGTCCAAGGAACGGTTTAAATATAAAAACAAATAATTTTAGATATCAGACTTGTGATAGATATACTGTGTGACCTGTAACTTAAATTTCCACATAGTCACAATCCATGACAACTCTCACTTGTCCCTCAATTTCTGTCCATACCTTGGCTGCTGTAGTTACTAGCTAGACAAGTGGCCAACTATGCAGAATGCAGTCCAGAAGAAAAGAAAATAGAGATAGGAGTCTTTGAGGGTGGATCAAAACGTGATCGGGGTACAGGGTTAAAAACAGAAGGCTGAGAACCACTGCTTTTCTCAACGGTAAGCAATTTATTAGAAAGGATCCCAGGAAAAATACAAAGCATTGTACAGAAAGTACATTATCCATCTTCTGCTTTTCCTTGTCATGGTCGCCGGGGAGCTTGACGTCTATCCTAGGGGCCCATCCACACAAGGCTAGGGCCAGTCACCTTGTATGATATTCAATGATTGTCCTTCTGGCGTGGAGGCGAAGTATTTCACAAATACTGTGTATATGTGTATGTTTTCGTAATACAGACGTTACTGAGAATAACAGCAATATGCGGAGCACAAAAAAATGCCATCACAATAATCTTCAAAATCTGACTCAAGTGAAGTTTCTGTTGTATGGAGCTGTGAACTGAAATCACCGAAAATTGCGCATGCGCAGTTCCCATAGAGAGGCAGGTTACGTCACGGTCACCCACACCCAATGAGAAGCCAGAAAATAGCAGCTAGAACCAATCACAATCGGAGAATGTTTAAATGAGTAGCAGAGGTATATTTGAATTTAAACACCAGAGACAAGCCTGAAGTTTCAGAACTGATGGTCAGTCACGCGATAGTTTTAATATAATTGAGGTACCGATTTAAGAAGTTCTGAAATTGAAGGAAGATCACTGTAAGTACAACCATGCGTCTCGTCTGCAGAGAGAAACAGACTAACGTAGCCTTGCAGTGAGGCCTGCAAGGTTCAGCCTAAGAATTTTGACCGGTGTTGATTGCTAACATTTAACCGGGTTTTCCCGACAGCTCCCGGCCGGGTGAACGTCGGTGGTCGCTGTGAGTAAGCTAGCTTCTCCAAGTTATATCATTAACTCGGTTATCTTTGAGGACAGCATAACGTTGTACTGGTCCTTTTGTTTAATTCGGTGGTCATTCTGCCGATTACATTTTAATCTTTCGACCGCATCAGGCATGATGGAGGCTGCGAGAATGAAGACCGTGCAGGACTCGAAGAGTCAGTACGGTGGAAGGCTGGTGGGTGACCATTTGACATGGCTGCCGAAATAATGCTTAACATGTTATCAGTACTTTGAACTAAACAGACTTCGCTGTAATGGTTGAAGGTTACATATCCAAGACGACTAAGAAGTTAAATAAATGTATGCTCTTTAGCTTTCTACCTCAACACATGGTATCAATTTGTATTTTAAATTGGCATTTAACTTGGTGGTGACACGAGTCTTTTCCCATATTGGACTCATGGTCAAAATGGCAGTGACTAGAAGTACATTTTCCATACTCCAGCCCAGCAGTGAGGTGCCCAAGCGAGTTCCCGTGTCACAGAGCTCCCATCGGTCCGCAATCCCGAAGCCTCAGCGGGTTCTGAGCGCCTCCAATGGACCTCAACGCGTCCAGCGGTCGCTGGGGCCACAAAAACCTCCACTCTGTGCCCAGACTGCACCCGCCGACGAGCAGAACGTCACCGTGGTTAATAAAGATCCAAAGAAACCTGAGTCCCGTAAGAAAGAAGCCGATGTCCCAGATCCCGCCAACACCGCGAATCCCTGCCAGCAGGAGAAGACGTCGGGTAGGCATGCCTGTCTTTAAGTTAATGCGCCTCCTTATGAAAGAACGTTTTAACCAAGACATGCACCATCTTTTTAGTGTTCATTTAGTGCTTGAATAATATGGTGTTGCATTCTTATTAATTTTAGATAAACCTGGGACTATGGAATCAACAAAGTCTGCGAAGTAAGATGCTTCACTTGTTAATGTCATTGAGTGTAATTAAGAACTTTACTGGACTATGTTGATTATGAGACGTCCAGATGTGTTTGGAAGTATTTACCGTGTCAGGCTGGTACATTGTAGAAGTAATCAAGGGCCCGAGATACCCTTAAAATTAACTTTATTTGCAACAAGATTATTTATGCTGTTATGACCCTTGTCACATTATAAGCGTTTTGGTAAGAGCCAATTTCCTATTAAGTCATGTTTGCCCTACACCATGAAATTGGAGTTGATTTCAATAGTTTGAATTTGCATTTGATTCTTGAGGGATGTTCTGGAGTGTGGCCAGACTGACTGAGAAATACTGATTGTACAAATTCATGGTTTGCACCTTTAGGAAACGGTGGGGCTTGGATGACTTTGATATTGGTCGGCCCTTGGGAAAAGGAAAGTTTGGTAATGTGTATCTGGCAAGGGAGCGTCAGACCATGTTCATCTTGGCTCTGAAGGTCCTCTTCAAAAAGCAGCTGGAGAAAGCTGGTGTGGAGCATCAGCTCAGGAGAGAAGTAGAGATCCAGTCCCATCTTAGGTAGGTCTGTGTGGGGAGGGGGGGTGCTTTATTACTTGAGTTCTAATATCTAGTTTACAGTTTGGGGTAACTATACCTAATACCCAGTATTACAGACAGAAGCTATCATGTCTTCCTCCTTAAGACAGCTCAGATCTTGACACAAGATATATTCATATTGCATTGAACATTTCGATATTGAAAAGCCAAGTGAATTAAGGTGGATCTTGAACGATTGCATCTAATGGTTCCATTGAATTGTCTGTTTTTGCCTCCCTCAGGCATCCCAACATCTTGCGTCTGTATGGTTATTTCCATGACTCCGCCCGTGTCTACCTCATCTTAGAGTTTGCACCCAAGGGGGAGCTGTACAGCGAGCTGCAGCGCTGTGGCCACTTTGACGAACAGAGGACAGCCACAGTGAGATCCCAAGACATCCCATGCCTATGCACGATGTTACATTATCCTCTATTTTCAATGTATTGTTACATTAGATCTAAACTGGTACTGCATTGTTGTATGAATACTACACTTTACCATACTACATTACCGCTATGAAATTGCAGCATTAATATTGCATTATGAATTGCTGCAGTGTTCCAAATCTCACTATTAGCAATATGCTGGAGTTTTGTCTGAACTAACACACTTAGCCTCTATTTTGGCTTGTTTTCCATTCAGTAATTGTGTTTCCCTTGTATACATTCAGGAATCTGCCATATGCTTCAACCTCTCTGACCATATAACCTTTTCATTTGGTAGTACATCACAGAGCTGGCGGATGCACTTCAATACTGTCACTCCAAAAAGGTGATACACAGGGACATAAAGCCGGAAAACATACTGCTGGGTGCCAGTGGGGAGATAAAAATAGCCGACTTTGGCTGGTCTGTCCACACTCCATCCTCCAGGTAACACGTGGTTCCTTTGCTGTGAGTGGGTCATCTGTTTAACCAGAGGGCCCTGCATCCCTTGACAGTTAAAACTATGTGAAGAGTTCAATGTTCTTTAGAATGAAATTATCAAAATTTCAACTTGCCCAGTCAATCTAAAGTGGACAATGTTATTAGCTTGAACAGTTTACACAGGTCTTGCACGTTCTCCAAAAGCCAATGTCGACAACTCATCCTTAAGAGTCGTTTTATTGCTAACTTGATCCTAATTAACTGGCTACTAGAATGTAACTTGAATGCTTCATTGACTGACTTTCTGAGCACTACTTTTGATCAGTGAAGGCTTATGATGTTTCTGGGAAAATTTGCATCTTGTTTTTTGAAGGAGGTCAACTTTGTGCGGCACTCTAGATTACCTGCCACCTGAAATGATTGAAGGGAGGACTCATGATGAGAAGGTGGATCTGTGGAGTTTAGGAGTTCTTTGCTATGAGTTTCTTGTTGGAAAGCCACCCTTTGAAACACAAACCCACGAGGAGACCTATCGCAAAATATCAAGGGTACGGATGTCAAAGGTTCCCTTCATTGTAGTGATGGGGTAATGAGGCTTCACAACCTGTGGTGGGTTCAAGTATCCCAAACTGCCAGTCTCTTCCGGTGCCAGCATTGATTGGTTAGTTCAGGGTACTTGCACCCACCATGGGTTTTGAAGCCTCATTTGTCCCATTGCTACTTAAGGGTTTTGCATGTCCTACTTGGAACTAAATGTGGAAACTAAACTGTTTACCTTACCTTGGGTCTGAATTTTGCTGTGCAACACATTACAGAAACAAACCTGGTTTCTCCTTTCCACGTAGGTGGAGTTCAGTTACCCTGCACATGTGAGCCCAGGTGCTCGAGACTTGATCAACAAACTGCTGAAACACAATCCGTTGCACAGACTTCCTGTCCATGGGGTGCTGTCCCACCCTTGGGTGGTGGAACACTCTACGAAGAAGCCCACCTACACACCCCCATCTGCACAAACGTGCTGATCGAAACTATTGGTGAGGTCACAAACAAGTCACTTAAACTCTCTTAAAGGCTGAAAATGGTTTTGAGTGACTTATGGGACTGAACAGCTGTGAGTGGGCATTTCAGCCATAGCACAACCCATTGTGTCAGTTGATACTATTCCCTCTGACGATTTATTGGAAAACAAAGAATTTGGGGGGAAAAAAAAAAAACCTTGTTTGTGACTTAATCTTTCAGTGCTCTCCAGTGTTCTTTTATGCCTTTCTATCATTTCTGTGAAACTTTAATGCTGCTTTTAGTCATGTTTTCATTTCACAGGGAGTGCATGAATGGGGAGTGTGTGATTATATAGTAGTACAAGTATGAGCCCAGCTGAATGAATTAACAATATTAAATAAAAGCTCTTTAATATGATGGTATGTCTTGAATGTGTGGGGGAAGGCAAATTTGGTAAAGAATGTTTATTCTAAATTGGTATAGCTTCAGAGTTACTGTGTGATGGCTGTTTTATAAACTCATCCACCTTTGCCAGCTCTACTCCCTGCATCCTCACCATTCTGCTGTCCTACCTCACACTTTTACACACATTCTGTCTTTAGTCCTTACTGACCTTCATTCCTCTACTTTCTGGAGCATACCTCCATCTTTCCAGGGTCTCCTCAACCTGCTCCCTCCTCTTACTACAGATCACGTCATCTGCAAACATCGTCCATGGGGGCTCCTGTCTGATCTCGTCTGTCAGCCTGTCCATCACTATTGCAAATAAATGGGCTCAGGGCTGATCCTTGATGTAATCCCACCTCTACCTTGAATGCATCTGTCACTCCTACCGCAGACCTTGCCACTGTTACACTGCCCATGTACATATCCTGTACCACTCTTACATACTTCACTGCCACTCCAGACTTCCTCATACAATACCATAACTCCTCTATATAGGCACCCTGTCATATGCTATCTCCAAGTCCACAAAGACACAATGCAACTCCTCCTTACTTTCTCTATACTTCTCCATCAACACCCTCAGAGCAAACATCACATCTGTAGTGCTCTTTCCTGGCATGAAACCATACT
>JAACJT020000105.1:1538405-1574211 GCA_009936485.2 Gymnarchus niloticus
CTAATCATCACCTCCCTTCTTAACCTAGCTTCCACTACTCTTTCCCATAACTTCATGCTGTGGCTAATCAATTTTATTCCTCTGTAGTTACTACAGTTCTGCACATCATCCTTGTTCTTAAAAATCGTTACCAGTAGACTTCTCCACTTCTCAGGCATCCTCTTGCTTTCCAAGATTGCGTTAAACAATCTGGTTAGTAACTCCACTGCCATCTCTCCTAACCACCTCCATGCTTCACAGGTATGTCATCTGGACCAACAGCCTTTCCATTCTTCATAGCTGTCTTTACTTCCTCCTTGCTAATCTGTTGCACTTCCTGATTCACTATCCCCACATCATCCAGCCTTCTCTCACTCTCATTCTCTTCATTCATCAGCCCCTCAAAGTACTCTCTATCTGCTCAGCACACTCTTCTCACTTGAGTGCGTTTCCATTGTTGTCCTTTATCACCCTAACCTGCTGTACATATTTGCTAGCTCGGTCTCTCTGCCTAGCCAATCGGTACAGGTCCTTTTCTCCCTCCTTAGTGTCCAGCCTCTCATACAACTCGCTATACGCCTTATTTTTAGCCTTCGCCTCCTCTCTTTGCCTTACGCCTCATCTCCTTGTACTCGTCTACTTTCTTCATCTCTCTGACTATCCCATTTCTTCTTCGCCACCCTCTTCCTCTGCATACTGTCCTGTACTTCCTCATTCCACCACCAGGTTTCCTTGTCCTCCTTTCTCTGACCAGATGTCACACCAAGTACCTTTCTAGCTGTCTCCCTTACCACTTCTACTGTAGTTGCCTAGCTACCTGGTAAGTCTTCACTCCCACCCAGTGCCTGTCTTAACTCCTCCCTGAACTCCACCTTACAGTCTTCATTTTTCAACTTCCACCATTTGATCCTTGAATCTGCCTTCACTCTACTCCTCTTCTTGATCTCCAAAGTCATCCTACAGCCCACCATCCTATGCTGGCTAACTATGCTTTTCCCGTCACTACTTCAGTCTCCAGTCTCCTTCAGACTGACCCTCCTGCATAGGATGTAATCCACCTGTGTGCATTTACCTCCACTCTTGTACGTCACCCTGTGTTCCTTCCTCTTCTTAAAATGCGTATTCACTACAGCCATCTAATCCTTTTCGCAAAATCCACTTCCCATGATCTTCTGCATTCCTTTTCTTGACACCATACCTACCCATGACCTCCTCATCCCCTCTGTTCCCTTCACCAACATGCCCATTGAGATCTGCTCCAATCACCAATCTCTCTCCCTTGGGTACACTCTCCACCACTTCATCCAACTCACTCCAGAATTTTTCTTTCTTATCCATCTCACACCCAACTTGCGGGGCATATGCATTAACAACATTCATCATCACACCTTCAATTTCCAGCTTCATACTCACCACTCTCTGACACTCTTTTCACCTCCAAAACACTCTTGGCATGCTGTTCCTTCAGGATCACCCCTATCCCATTTCTCTTCCCATCCACACCATGGTAGAACAATTTGAACCCACCTCCGATACACCTGGCCTTACTCCCCTTCCATCTGGTTTCCTGCACGCACAGTATATCGACCTTCCTTATCTCCATCATATCAGCTAGCGCTCTCCCTTTACCAGTCATACTGCCGACATTCAAAGTGCCTACCCTCACTTCCACTTTCCTAACCTTCTTCCTCTCCTCCTGCCTCCGGACACGCCTTCCCCCTCTCCTTTTTCTTTGGCTAACAGTAGCCCAATTTTCCCTTGGCAAACAGTGCTGGGGGCAGTTGTTATTAACCTGGGCCTCGACTGATCCAGTATAGAAATCTGTTTTGTTGTCCGCATATTAGATTTGGCAAAAATTTAACACTGGATGCCCTTCCTGATGTAACCCTCCCCATTTATCTGGGCTTGGGACTGGCACGGAGAAACACAGCACATTCCCGAGTGGCTGGGTTGGTTACTTACTATATTAATGAACCATATTATATTTAGCATGGCAGAAGTGATTCATGTAGCAAATGATTATGCACATAGTAGAATACCATCTTATGCTATCATCCTTCACGGTAATCCTGCTTCCTATGATCCACAAGTATGCAGGTGGGTAAACTAGTATTTCTAAATGACCCATGTTGCGTGCCGTGGTGTGTGTGTGTGTGTTTGGTAAATGTCATTCCAGGTTCACACCACAGCACATAACACCCATAATGTGTACAGTAGCTGGAATGTATAATTTCCAAAGTATACAAAATGACAGTTAAATTTTACAATGCAGTTTTCACTAGGGCTGGGTGAATAGTTCTACATATGTACATAGTTTGGCAACTCGGATAAGGTGGGGTTACTAGGCAACCGTGACTGCACAAAAAGCTAGTTGATGCTCCCAGGTAATTTTGATTTGACCCAGAAACCAGGCTTTTGACCTTTTTTATGGTGAAACAGAATCCTGATTATTGATGGAGTTGTAAATGACACGAAAGTAAACAGAAGATTTCCTGTGTAACACAGAGCAGCCAAAGTTCATGGGCTGTAGAGTACACTTCTGCCCAATCTCCCCAGCAAACAAGTACGAGGTCACGATGGTGCCATAACCACTACTTTGGTTTTTCTCAACGTTGTAAAAAAAAAAAAAAAAAGTCGAAATGAATTAGTCCTATAGCGAGGTTGTTTTGCAATATTGCACGACTTTTTGACGACTGTTTTACAACGCATACGAACGTGGAATCGAAAACGATAACGTACCTCAGCGCAATATCTAACTATACTTGGGACGAGTCACAAACAATTGTGCTGGTACTAAGTACTTTATACTGGCAAACAAGTAAACCCGTGGTTCTTTAAAATTTGAAACTGCACTTAAAGCTTTTTCCTCTCCATAGAGACCCTTTAAGCCACGTTACCGTTTCTTTATAAAGTATCCAAAGATGATTTAGAAGAAGGAAATCTCCTTTTACTTTTAAAGAACAGTTTATACTTACCAAAATACAAACCTACAATCAGTAGGTTAATTTATAATTTACGTTTAACTGCATTAAAATACGCGGTTGTTCTACATTGCAGTGAACTCTCAACAGAAATTCCCCCAAAAAGTCCTCAAAATTAATGTCTGTCGCCAACGGGCAAAAATGATAGTTGTTTAGTCCTCGCGCGATTCCAGGTGACTGTTGGACGGTTGTACCCGCGCCATGTAACGGACTGATCCTTGTGAGGAAAGTGCGTCTGATTCAGGTTGATGGACCGGACATGTTTATGTGACTACCAACGTAATTGCAACTCATCTGCGCCGTCGTAAAGACGTGACACAATGTTGGCACCAACGTATCCAAAGCTTAAATATAACGCTACATGAGCGCTGGTTTTGCTCGGTCCTTCTGTAAGAAATTTGGATATTCTCCGTCCCACAGGCCAGCTTGTACCATACTTCTCCACTCTTTCCACAGTGGCGTTTTAAATAGAAATGATTTACGGTGTTTTTCAATCCATTTTTTAAATTTAGTTTTTAATCATCGGACACAAATGGAGGATCTAAGACTTTAGATCTTAAAATGTATGTGGTCTGTAATATTTTATTCAGACCACTTTAATCCAACAAACGTCATAATCTCAAATATAGCCACGCGACGGCGGTGTTGCACCACAGTTTGCGCAGACTTCCCCTTTAACGTTTTAAGAAAGACGTGACCTTCGAAAAAGATCGCCATCACTTAATTGAAGAATACTTACAGTTCTGTCAAGGGTATCGCCCGTTATGGGTTCTTTAAAGACACAGCATTGCCTAGATGCCAAAAATGTTCATGCCCTGATCCGACACAAATGTAATGTTTTTGAAATGTAAGCATTTGAAGAATTTGCTTTCTAAAAAAAATGGATCGTCTGCTCCAGGCTTAACTTACAGCCGCTGGTTTTGAGCTCCGAAACGAATACCCCGAATGCTTTTCGGTTATGTCTTTTATTATTATTAGTAGTAGTAGTAGTAATTTTCCTAGTATTTCTGTTGTCTTTTAGTCCACGTGACAGTAAAAGTATTATAGTCTCGTTTAAATTTAATTAAAACATTATGTAAATGTGAATCCATTGTTTTAGAAACGAATAATTTCTTATGTCAGTAAGCTTCTTAGACAAAGCTTTAGCTGGTTAACTCCCTGAATCTTACTTTCAGCTTGTATATTTACTGCATGTCAAATGATTTGCCTTGCACTCTTGACCAAATTCTGAATATTGCTGTCTGAAATTCCTTTAAGAACTCACATATGAAATCATTTGCTATATAACAGTGTATTTTTCAAAGATGTTGCACTAACAGGAGTACTGCTGATGGATGTGAAGTGTTTGAAGCCGAATTTTTACCAGCAGAAACCAAACACTACCTTCACATTTACGAAACTCAAATCCTTGTGGGAAACATAATTACTAATACATTAATGTCCTGGTACAAAATCGCATGTTGGCAAGGTTCCATGTGCTGAACGGATGAATAATAATAAGACAGCCTGCTCTATTTCACCCTGTTCTGTCAGTTTTTAAAAATAAGAATTCCCTGTGTAATTTGGCCTAACATCTGTCCTTTTTACCTTAAGTGTTTTTGCAATTTTGCACTGACCCTGGGGGGTTGGTGAAGAATGTGTCCATTTCTGGATTCTCTAAAAGGTGTTTCCATCATCATTTCTTGAATCAGGCATTTTTAAATTTAAGAATATTTCAGTTTATACATAATATTTTTTGCCCATCCACAGCCAATTAGCAGCTAGTGTGATCAATATTAAAATATTCCTGTACTGTATAATCGATATATAGTACAGCAATCAAAACTGAAATGTCTTTAATAGACTAACCACATTGTTATCACTTAGAGATGTAACTACTTAAAGTTGGTTTACCAAGTCATTTTGTCATCAGCAGTTGGCGATGAAAAATAGGAATTTCATGCTTAAATTGTCTTATCCTTTTCCTTGGACTGATATGTAAATGCCGTGTATAGCCTACTCCTATGTAATTGGTTTTTTTGTAGGTGACAGAACAAGGCACCAGTCAAACTACTGCTTGTCATACTCACTGTGAAGGCTCTTTGCTTCATTTGTACATTGTTGATCAAGGCAAAAGGGGATATGGACAGACTATTTGATTTCTTGGTTGTACCTTTGGCACTTTAACAACAGGATGTTTTAGCAATATTTAAACCCTGACATTTAAATCTTGAGCTATTCAGAGCTTCCTGAATACTGCTGGTTGTTCACTGTACATTTAAGGAATTTGTAGTTCAATTCCTATCCAAGTTATCCTCCAGAGACATTAATCTCATGATCACAGATCCATGGTTCTGAAAGCTGTGATATAAATGATTCCTGTGAAGCAAATGCAGAAGAATGCCCGGCCATGTGACCTGACCATGTGATCTTGCCTGCAAAGCTGCAAAATGGTTTCCCTACTTCCAGCTGGTTATGTATTAGCTCCACTGCATCTTTTGTGATGGGCTAAATTAAGATTCAACAGACTTCCTGTCCTTACTCTCTTCTCCCATTTATTTCAATTGCACTTGACTCCCGTTTACAGGCAGTTTTCATTATTCATATGCGAATCTTTTTGACTTGTCTGATTATAGAAGACATTCTTTAGTTGAATATGCGCACACATTTTTGGTTATGCAACTTCGTTGATATTTTTATATATAAAAAGATTACTATTTCCATCTATTTTAACTCATGTATTAGCAATTTTGCAGTACATCAAATATTATTTTCAGCATGGATATATGTATTCTGTGTGAGTATATTTTGACAAAATTAAAGCTTTTTGTGAGAGCTAGTATTACTAACTCCCACTAAAATTCAATATTCTTTTTTACAGTCTTATTTTAATTTCACTCTGTGATTAAGTCAATGTGGTCAGAATCAGGGGTGTAGTTAGAGATGAATGGATAGCGGGGCTGAGTATTTACTAAGGGGAGCTTGATGCCAGATGTCCCAGGGAAAATGTTTTTTAAATACACATTTATTTGGGGCTAAAAAACATTAAAGCTAAAATAGGCCTGACAATGCCCCTGGTCAGAATCAATTGCAACAAATTATACTTTGCAATAACTTACACATGAGATCAGTGTTGTATTGCTTACAAATGAAACTACTGTAATAATTCTACTACATATTGTGAAAATATTATTCTGACCTTGTACAGCTGTTTGATCATGTTATATAGCCATTTAGTCTAATAGCCTATTATATATTTTTTGTGTTAAACCGTTATGTTAGAATTGTGTTAAATCTTCACAATTCGACATGCCAAATAGTCTAATTATTTAAATATACTATAATGTGATTACTTTTAACGTTTTGAATCAATTCATTACTTAAAATCAAAATGTCATACAATCACCTGCGTGTTATACATGTTTAATGCTTGACTAACTGAAAGATACCGTGCGCCTGTTATACTTTATAATCGTTGACTCAAATTTTTAGAAAGAAATAGGCAATATTTAACTATTTGTACTGCAACAATAAAGACAAAACATTCGACCGTTAACGGCCGTTTGAATTTAAGAGGATTTTGAGTATAGTTTACTACTGAAACGAGCGCTTGTTACTGCTGATACATTATAAGGGGATAATGGTCTTGCTGTTGATCACATAATTTCGCACCCTGTAAAATTGTTCTGTTTTCCAGATGTCGACACGACATGACTAAAAGTCATACTGATGAAACAGGTACCTGTCCTGCCAACAGCAGTAAATCAGGCAGAGTCGTCTGTTCTTTACTAAGCTCTTTTACGTTAATAGGCCCACTGTTGCAGTCAGAAAATAATTATAGAAACGTACGTACCGGTTGTATGTTTTAACACTGCATTATTGCAATATTTCTTTTATAAAACCGTATTATGTCGTCTAATTATCGTTCCTGTACGTGCCTGATGGGGCGTCTCTTCATTTCCATATAAAGGTAACTCTGCTCAGGTACACAAAATGCTTTCTCAGACGATCTTTCATGTAAAATAGATTTTCAATAATATTTGCAATGCCAAATTACGAATAAAATTAGTACAGTGATTCTTTAAAAATAAGATCTATGAGTTTAATATATCCTCAATTTGATTAACCCTCGATAAACTGTAGAATCATGCTGCATGTTACATTGAATATTGTTCATAAAAGACGAGTCCTATTGTTCCATTTTCAATGGCATATAATTAACTTTATTCGCGCAATGGTTTTCCGATGGGCTAATAAAATATGGCACGTGAGGCATAAAACATAACGTCCCACATGGATGTTTTTTTTTTCGAGTGAGCGGAACTGTCCATTCACACGTTCAAGATTTAATAGGTGATAAAATCTAAATCGGCGGTCCAGAGGGGAATTCTTTTTATCTGGTGTTTGAATAAGCGACCGCCAGGCAGAGAATCCCCGTCTGAAAGATGTAGATAAAAGACACGTTAACACAAAAGTTATGCTAGATGTTTAATTATAAATATAAACAGATTTGATAGTTGGTACCACGTTTAGCTTCCTTTGTCTTCTTTCAGTCTCTGTATGCTTCAAACATCGAATACTCATGTTCGTGTATTTAAGCACCAGGATCCTCACCTGCATAATTGATTTGAAAAACCCGAACACTTCCTTCCATATTTTGCTGACAATCAGTAGTATGGAATTGAAACATATATGGTTGAGCGTGTTTTCTTCGATGTTCAAAATTCGTCTCTTGGGATATCGTCTGAATGATGACGCTTTTGCAACAATGTCCCGGGCACGTAAGAAAAATACATCTCTTTTCTTCTCAATATCGTGTTTCACATTTTATTCTTTATAGAGGAAAAATACAAATCTCTTACCGATTCCGTTGTTGTCACACACGCCAAACACAGTGGATACAATATTAGTTCACGTTTATTTTTCAATATATTTATTTTCACAATATATGATTACGATTTTTGTGATATACATTCCATCTTTTTGAAACCACAATAACACTACACGTACGGTTTATAACATTTCCACAGGACCTGTTGGATTGCACAGAATGAAAAAAGTCTTCATTTTTTCATTTTTTTAAAAAATAATCTTCAGAATTTGTGATCCAGTATTTCAATTACGTAACGTTAAATATTTAAGTTCATCTTCTTGTCTGGAAAAGATGCATACAGAACGAGTGTGAAAATTTAACTTGGGGGTATTCATAGACGTATGTGTTCATATAGATGGCTGCACGTGAGTTTATGATAAGACAGATTCATCCTAAGGTTCTCTTAAGGTAATAAATGTTTTTGATTATCTTTTCTTTAAATGTTGGGTTTTGCAATGCCTTTTCTCCCAAGATAAAGGAGGTATAATAATTCTTATCTAATATATAAGGAATTCTTGCTGGTAGTAATTATACTGGTGTGATATCATCTTTTATTAATTCCTTAAGTAATTTATATACTTAGTTCAAAATTAAATGTATTCTTTCTTTTATGTATTTGATAATCTGAAGAATATGCAATGCTTTCTCAGATACGTTACAATAAATGAAATTTGGGGAATGGATAAATTTTCTATTGTATATTTTTCATATTAGTTTCAAATACATGAAGACTGTAGATTCAATGCATAGTTCACATTTGTCTATATTTCTTTCTCTTAATAACAATAATGTGCAACAATTACAGACCTTAGTACAATTATCAGTAGGACAAATTGTACTATGGAGCTATATGTAACAGCTTGCTAAAATCATAGAATTCAATTTGATTTCTCATTTGCCTAATATTTGTTTTGTCTTTCTGATCCGAAGAGCTTGACAACCAAGGCTGTTTTTAGAAGAAAATGTATGCTGCTTCACAATTTTCAGAATCATAGTTAATTTCAAATACTGTGGCCTTCTGAAATCATCAGCCTCTTTGCAAATTCATTTTTGACTTGCATTATTATAGAGTGACTGCCTGTCTGATTTAATTGGCTTAGTTTTGGTTTGGGAAGTAAAAAGAGAACATGCAGAAATCATGTCAACACAAATCTGACCTCCATATGAGTATTAAAGTCAGAAAGTTACCATGATATCAAAGCCCATCTAATTATAATACAGCATCATGTGACTCATTGCTGATTGCTGTATTAGATGTTACGTTTTGTGAAAATGACAGCTAATATGACCACGCAAAGGTAAACTAAGCCTGTTCCAGTGTGCAGGTTCATAAGCAAGTCTCACATTTTGCACTCCTTGGTTGTAAACCCTTCACTGAAAGAGAAACTGAGGAGATTGATTGAATATAGATATTCTGCATGTTTGTGTCTATATTTGTGTGCGTCTCTTGTGAATTTGCTGTTGCCATTCAGAAAATAAAGGAGAAAACCTGTGACAGTATTAATTTTGGCAATGTTTTCACCCAGTCCCCATCAATCTTGTAAATTGTATTTGTAGGCCTCAATGAGGCCTTCCATTGAATGGATGAAGCCAGAAATGCTGCATATACCTCCTATTACAAATATAGCAACGTCAAAGAAGACTTGGTGCCACAGGAGCTTTCTCCAGAGAAGCTTGAGATGAAAGAGGCTGGGGAGCAGGAAGCATAAGCCAGCTCCAGTCAGGCTGCCGGTGAGACCCATCAGGAGGGCAAAGTGTGGAACATAAATGGCCATGAGCAACGTGAAGACCACCAAGCCACACCGCAGGGTGAGGCCCCAGGCTTTCAGGCGTCCATCACCACCATAGCAATCTGGGAAAATTGCACGTCCGCCGTCCTGGAAGAGAGACTTCTCCAGGACCTCCACCGCGGCAAAGAATGGCAGCGGGTACGAAAGCAGCGCCTTTGCCACCAGGAAAATGTTGACCACAGCACGTATAGTCGACGGCAGGTTGTCTGTGATGACTTCCTTCGTCTCGTCGGCCCAGGTCAAGTAAGCCACCAGTGCAAACAGGCCCTTCAGGATGCAAGCTGCGATGTGGGTCCAGTTCATCATGCAGTGGAACTCGCTGGGCTTCTGCATGTTCCCCTCAAGTGATGGCAAGAAGATCTGTGATGTGTAGCTAAATACGATGATTCCAATTGAGATCGGGAATTTCTTGACATCAATGTAGAATTTGACCTTGTCCCAGGCCCAGTCTCGAGCCCTGGATAAGCAATAAGCTATGACTAGAATATTGATGACGAAATGAGCCAGTGTGCAGAGTAAGCTAAATTTGGAGACCGCCTTAAGGTTCTTAAGGAAGGCGCAGGGCAGGAGCGCAGCCGTGGCAATGATGGCCCAGGATTTTTGTGACACGGGCAAGTTGGGGAAACTGTTATACATGAGATTGCCGCTCACCACCACATATAGAATGCAGGTCATCACCAGCTCAATGATCTGAGCCACATTCACTACTCTGCCACCTAGAGTGGGGAACCGTGGCGCACAGCAAGCGTTAGCGATGTCCACATACGAGTCTCTTACACGCACCAGCTCTCCGTCCTCATTCTCTTCGTACAAGCAGGCGATTAATATTTTCCCGGTGTAACAGCAAACGACTGCAGCAAATATGATGAGGAACAATCCAAGGTATCCACCATGTAGAATGGCATACGGGAGCCCAAGTACAAACATCCCCTATGAACATAAGAACAGCAACATACAAACACAAACAGTCAGCATGACATTTCACATGGAGATTTAGACACCTAACTTGTGCCATAAAGAACAAAACTAATGTAGATAGTACTCCTATATTATATGTATTACGATTTCTGGAAAAATATATAATATATATATATTTTAAACAACAGAGATTAATGCAATATTTTTGGACAACACGTAACATTTTCCATGGGTCAAAACGAGTGCGCGAGTGAAACTGTTGAAAATACTCTTCAGCTTGATAAAACGTGATTTATTTATTTATTTACATTTCACCTTAAGCGCCGCCCTCTTGCCTGGTGTGTTTTTGCGTCATATTTTTGTTCTGGGGGATTCGAAGTGACGTAACGGTGACCACCGCTATACAGAAGGAAGGGTACAACGAGGACCGAAAAACGGACCGGGTTTTTTTTTTTTTGCAAGTGAAACAATATTAGCGAGCAAATCTCCATTTACGAGTAATAATGTCAGCCAAGCACCAAACTCATAGATATGTTGGAATATGTATACATTTAACTTCATGTCAGTATTTTGTCGCATGCACATTTTACATTTGTTCTCTTAAAGAAATGTATGCCATTTGTTGTTTTTTTCAATGACCTTGCGAAGGGCGTCCCCTTCAAATACGCGTTTTATAGAAAGGATATATGTATAAAACACACACACACACACACACACACACATATAATATAGGTTTACTGTATTTTCGGCATTTCTGTTGTAATACGGTTCCTATAGGTTCCAGTAATACAGTTTATATATTAGACCTTTCTTCACTTTATTTTTTAACTGAAGTGATTTGATTATTAATTGAATTGCATTGCATATCGTATCTACCACAGCTCAGATAATTGAAATGCAGATTTTGTTAAGTATTCTAGGTGAATTTTTCATTTCTTTTTAACTTAAGCATATAGAAAATAGTGCTTGTGTTACCCTTTCGTAAACGAATGGCAGTTATGTTTGTTTTGGTACAACATAATTTAAGATACATTTTATAGACAACAAACTCATAACATTTCAGTATCAAAAATACAGATATCTGAAAAAAATTCATATAAAACATTAAAGAGGAGGTTTCATAATGTACAGTCAAAAGACACACGAGAGCATTTTATCCAGAGGATGAAATGAAAAGTATTTTTTTCCTTCTGAAATATGACTTCAGTGCATGTGTATAATCGCCAAAGTGCTATATTTGTTAATGGCGACGATACGCTTTTGTCTCTCAAATGCAATTTACAATTTAATGCAATTAAAACATTCACGTTAATTACAATCGACAGTTACAAATGAATACGAAAAGGACCGTTGATCAGTGAAAACAACTAAATGAAAGGTAATACTGCTAAATGTGACAGTGCAGGTGCTGGCATGCAGCAGACATACATGTAGTCACGCGCCGTTACCTGAATCGCGTTGGTAACGTTCCAGCCAGCTTCCCAGGCTGTGATTCTGGGTTTGTCTTGGGCGGCCAACTCGTCGCACACCCCCCCATCTTTGGAGGAGGAAGGCGGGGGACCAGTGCCGTCTCTCTGGTAATGGCTGTCCCCTTCAATCGTGCCGTCTCCCAGGTCTCCACCACTTTGTCCTCCTACTTCGTCGGTCTTGAGAATGTCCATCTGCAGTCCTTGTCTGTGGTCATAATCCAAGTCATCGCAGGCAGCGAAACCCAGCGCCTCTTCGTCTGTGGCGGCCTGGAAACCCATTCTGGCTAACATCCCGCTCATTTTAGCCTGCGATTTATTGGACACTGTAGTAGCCGCATTGGATAATTTATTGGAAATCTTGCTTCGGATTAACGTCGCCATCGTCCCCCCTTTAAATATATTACTTCTGTAAATATATATGTTCAATTATGAATAACAATTTTCTCTTGAAACTAGAGATCTCTGATCCAGAAGACCAAAATGAGACCATGCGAATGACTCCCCGACGTCTTGAAAAGCCTGAAGTTTTCAGTTGTTATCTCCAGCTGTTATGAAAAGTGCGCGTTTTCTTGGTAATCCCCTGTTTCATGTCACCTTCAGATGTGTGCACTCAGTTCTTGCATTTTGTTTTCACCCGTAAATTCCTATAAACGCAAACAAAAAAAAAAAAAATTGTGAACGCAAAATTGAGACTATATCAATGTACTCAAAGAAAGCAATTACTGTGCGTAATTTGCAGTGTCCAGCGTCGTCCAGTCTCTTGCTTCTTCTTGTGATTATTTTTTAAATATTATCTACTTCGGGTTTCCGTTAGGGTCGTATAGCAGCAGCGATCCCACAGTTGGTTTCCCTCAGCCGTCACTGATGCCAATGCGGTACCGTGGAGCCTGGGGGAGGCGAGGAGAAGGCACGTGTCACCATCAGCCTGCCAATGCAAAGACTCCGCTTCGTGAGACACGTCTCCTGCCCCCAGCGCGCAGCCACCCCAAACCTTTAGGAAGAGGAGAGATTTGCTGCATTTCTGGGGGAGGCGCTTGCTGTCACTACAACCCTCTTCACCCTGTTGTCATTTGCAATATATTTATTGAAACACCCAATCAATAACATTCTGATGCTTCTGGTCTCGCATAACTTTGCTTTTATATGAAGAGACAGAAAAGGGAAATGACCCATGCCCTAAATGGACTAATTTACCGCTTTTTCGTAGCGAAACTATCAGCAGACGTTTATACTAGTTTGATTTCCCATTGTCTGCTTGATATTATTTCAAACATTTGTTAAAATCTCGAAGAGCCGCATATCTCCACCGACCACTCTGATTGAAAGCGAATTTATTTTCCAACTCAATCTCAGAGTGAAATAGTCTTATAAAATGATCTTGGCCATTTCTTAAAATAGCGAATTTTATTATTTGGTTTCTTAATAACATTTTATATGAAGCGACCGAAGATGACGTATATATTTAATCGGTTTACTCGCTAATAGTCAAAAGACAGATTTAACAGCATAATCTTTTCAATGAATATTTTTCATTTTTAAAAAGATTTAAAGTTGCATGTAATAAATATTTGCCGATTTATTCTGATATGTTTCTATCTGCAGTTGGAAGAGACAAGTAATTCATTTGATCGGGTTCTTTTTACATTTATATTTATAATTTTATTTACTTTCCCTCGCACCGAAAATGAAAATTTAAAACATCAAGTTAAAAGATAAAAATATACTTCGGACCATTTAAAGCTCAGAAAAAAGTATCCTAATGGAGTATTTTTATTTTTTATTATCATTTTCCTTTTTTTTACAATAGTATAAGTCTCTGCTCTGCGAATTTCTGGGGACAATAAAACTACAAATATGTCTGAATTAAAACGCGATTTATTCTGAGGCCCAAATTTTTGAAAACCGATTTATATACTAAATTTTGGTTCTTTCTATGATAAACGAACAGCATTTTCTCTCATTTTCAGCATTTTCCAGCTGGAATAGCAAATGTTCCGTGTGTATATATATGTAAAAATTACACATTTGCTGTAAAATATTTTTGAGGGCGCTAAACCTAAATAAGACTTTTTAAAAAAATGCATTAGTGCGTTCTTCGACGAATATGTGAAACTGTAATAATTTTTGTCATTACTGGACACATCAAATTGTCGTAGACCGACGATTAACGAATATGTCGTATCTTACTATATAACGTGTTCTTGAACGCATTTCAGCTTATGTTTATTTCAGCATTTACTCGAGATTTTTCCGTTCATGTGTTGTACTTGCCACTTGGGATAGTTGATTCACACATTTTCATATTTCGCCCTGCAGACGCAATATCATTCCTGCATGCTTGTACATAACCGACAGGCTGGCAGTGGAATGGCGCCCTAATTGAGAATGAGCCCCTCACCCACTGGCACATCCCAATTAATAGATCATCCAACCAACCAGAGGGAATTTTTCGCAGAGTACTGTGTAACATGTTTTCTTATTTTAGTGCCCTGTCTAAAAAGTCCGAGGGATTTTAGTAATACAATATAAATTGCCGTTGAGGACAATATTTGATTTTCTGTGGTCGAAATAAAGCGTACAATAAAATGCGTGTTTTTTTATCATAACGGCGACATTTTATATGCATTTTCTACGTCATCGTATACTTGAAGAAAACCCTATGGATAAATATTTCTACGATTACAAAATAGCTTGATAAATGTGCAGTACCTTTTTAAAAACACATCAAATGTCGCATCCAAAAATTAATTACCAAAATATTACAGATTTAGTTAGATAGTATGTCGAAGACGGCGTTTTTTCACTCTGCAGCTTCCGTTGTTAGTCACTAAGCACAAATAATAAGCATTTTATGTAGAATGAAAAGGTGTTTGAATAATAGAAATGTTGAGCATACCAATATTTTCAACGTCCCCGGTGTGTTCATTTATTTTATTTCGTTTTATCTGTATAGATATTATTTAATCCGGGCGTTTATTAAACTGGCAAACAGAAGTTCCATTATTAATTCCTGGTCAAAATAAAACGGTGGTGTGTGTGTGTGTGTGTGTGGGGGGGGGGGGGTCCAGTTTTTCAGAATTCAGATCCGCTGTTCAGCACCACACTGAGGACAGCGACAGAGCGGTGGCTGCAAGTCATGTAGGGAATACAGATTTTTGACACATTGCCTTGTCTTGTATGGCTTTCAGGACGTATATTATAAAAGATAACTAAACAACAAAAAACTTTGGATTATTTAGTTTAAAATGTCGACTGACGAAATAAAACTAGGTTCGTTCAGTCAATAACGAGTGCGTCCGCCGCAGTGAGCGAAAGAGTTAATCGCACGGAACGTTATCAGCAGAATGCAGACCCCCCTGCGATATGTAGGGCTGACTGATTTAATACGCTGTAAAATACAATGACGGAAAGAATCATCGTGGCAGAATAAGCCGAGAGACAGGGGGCATTATGTCGGAGATCAATTCGCATATCTAGTACATGAAAAAGCAATAATAATAATAATAATGTTTATTATACCGTCGTAATCATCATATTTCGACATTACTGCATTCATATTGTGCAAATTTGATTTATCACATAAATGTAATTTTTAGTCATATCAGTCGTATATAACTTCCCATTTTTCTGAATTTTAAGTATGACGAAAGATGTTCTGGCCTTAGATAGCGTTACCACCTAGTGTACAACTTTACAAAAACAAACCCCATGTATTCAGATCTCCATCCCAGCGTCATAAAACATGTCTCTCCGCGTTTCAGCTCGTTCTGTAAAAATTCGTTCGTTACTGGATGAGGTTTCGGACCCTGTCTGGCGGCTACGATTTCTCTTTCCGCTTTTAGTCGGTATTCACTGTTCAGGCTGACTCGCTAAACCGCCGTTGACGACGATGATCCGGGCCTCTCCGGATCTTAACATAAGGCGGAAAGCCGCTCATATACATGACTATTAGGGACACAAAGTCTGACAGTTGAGTGTGACATCTCTGGCAGCTTCTGTCTCTTGAGTGCTTAAACTCTTTGTCTTTCTTTACCAGCGTATTCAAATGGAGAGCCTTAGATGGGATTTTTGAACGTGCGTGCACACGCTCCCTACCGCCAGTGTTTATGAGCGAACAGGGGCTCGTTCTTTCATGATTGTGAACTGTGCTTAGAAATAAAATAAATAATAACCGGGTACAGTCACAAGACGCGCATTTCTCAGTAATGCACCGCGTTTCACGCACAGGTTGACCTGTTAGTTTTTTTTTTTTTTTTTTAAATGAATGCATTTTGTGATCCCTCTGCTGGAATCACTCACAGAATAGAAAATTACATGGATTGATGGAAATAATCTATTTATAATAACGACGGTTTCTGAAACGGAATTATTTTCAAAACTATTACTTCATTTTTAAACGAATTAATCATTAACTAATAAAATGTGAAATGGAACGGCGGGGGGCTGCAAGCGCGATCTGCCTATGGAGTTTGTGTATTTCCCTGTACTCCAGAAACCCAAAAGTTTACTAACACGACGGAGATTTTGCTGATATTTTCATTTCACTACATTTATATTTCGGAGTGATTTTTGACGTTGCGTAACTCCAGCTGTAAAAATGCATATACGTTTTAAAAATGCTACTTATATTAGTTGAACTTAAACGAATGAATTTTACCGAGTAGCGTTGTTGGATCCTTTGCATGAGGAAACCGCGTGCTGTTGTCTCTTCAAACATACTATCGACCGTGGATTCGTGTGAAAGGCAGGAGGTCGTATTTTAGAGTAAAGGTGTGAACAGCTGATGCAGTTTGCCGAGGTGGAACTGATGGTTTTCTTCACTCATTGCACCGACTTTATTACCTATCAGCGAGGCCAGTGCGGGGTCAGCTGCCTGGTCCTGGGAGGATTCTCTGCACATTGTTGTCACCAACCCATGGAGACTGCCTAAAGATTACTGACTTCAGTCAATCAAGTCGTTGTCCGCTTGTCCTCTGCGGTGTCCTTTTTCTCACGAGGCACGCTATCTCACGAGACAGACATCTAAAGTGATGCGACAAAGGCGCGGGCTACTCTGATTACTGTCTGCAAGCCATGTTTATGTGTTTTAATGCCAATCATAACCAGAGCCAATCTGATCTCTTTTTCACTACACCTTCATTTCCCCGCTTCCTCTCCCCTCTTTCCCTCGCAGTCTGCTCTGCCCCCTTTCCCATTACACACTTGGGTGAACTGGAGCACGGCCGACAGGCTTGGTGTCTCTCATTCCGAATTCGGGAATGATAATTAATTAGCTTCACAAAGAGGGGAATGCACTCGCATATCGCGTCACTCACCAAGCTACGGTGGGTGTGTATAACAAAGCCTAATGCATTATTATTATTATTATTATTATTATTATTCCTACATAAAATGTGTGCGTGCAAATTTACCGCACACCTATATGATTACTGGATAATTAAGCATTAATGCTTGCAATTTTCTTTATTTCTCTGAAATGACTGCCCTACATACAAATTATTTCAACCGTTATGTTAGGGTTAAATATTACGATATAGATTTTGCCTGCAGAACAACTATCACCATCAGACCTCTGGGCAAACTACCTTGTGACGTAAAGATCCAATATACTTCGGGATAAGTGTGTTAGAGGGTCCGATACTGGCTTTTATTTCTGTTGTTTGACGCAGTGACTATTGCGATGGTTGAAATTGCGTCATCAGAAAACAAGATTTTAAATAATCAGATAATCAGGCCCCCCCCCCCCCCCCCGCCGTAGCTCTGAAACATAATAACTGACAGCAAATGAAAAACGCAGCCTCCACAGGAATCATATACCTCCTCCGGTTATAAGGAAACGTTCCTGGACATACTGACCTACGAGAATACCTCAAAAACAGATCAGATCATTTCTGGTCAGATTCACTGAGATGTATGTAATAAAATTTCAACTCTCGCTCTTGAAAAAGACCTCAGTTGTTTCAAGCTGTCATTTAAAAAAAAATCGCCATTTTTACAAATAATCGAACAAACAACATTTTCCTTTCCGTACGATGAAATTCTCACCTTTTCTCCAGAATAGAGGAGGTTCCACTTCTCTCCGTTTTTTTTTTTTTCTCTCTGGTTCTTCCCCTCTCCTTTAACCTATGGCTGGAATCGTTGGCTGGGGGATTCGACAACCCAGCGAGGCGGAAAATAACACATAACACACTTCAATTAATACCCGAAACTGAAAAGACACGCGGTGTCTCAAGGGGGCCGCGGGGGAGGGAAATTAGCCAAGCCTTTGCTACAGCCTCCCTCCGAATCCATTAGCATTAGCATCACAATCACGGGTACATTATTGTGCTGATTAGCTTGGTGCGGGGCGAATTGCGGTGATTGTCAGTTTCACCGGAATCATCTTGCGTGTAGTGTGCATGCAACATAGCTTTTTTGTTTATTAATCTCTACAAACTACATTTTATTAATCATTTCGGCTAGTTTTTATACACAAAGTCCATTTAATCAACAAAATATAGCTGACACACGAAGACATATTATTATTATTTTTTAATTCTGGTGCAGATGTGAAATTAACTGTGGGATTACGAGCATGGGTCTGTAGTAAAGCCTATGTGAGCCATTTTCAATAGCGAATGTTCCAAAGGTTTTCCGTGTCCAAAAGGAATATATATAGGCTACCACAAAAATTCAAATGGAGCTTTCCACATCATCAAAACATACCCTTCCCTCCCCCAGAGAGATATCCAGGTGGCCTTGTGGTAAAGGCTTAAAAGCCTTTTCATTTATACTAATGCGCCTGTTTAATGGCTTATTATGAAACCCCAGGAGGGGTGTATGAAGTGGTTTGTGTTAGGCGGACTAATAAATGTTGCGTTGCCCCTTTGCCAACCCGTCCGTGCAGCCATTTGAATACACGCGTTTACGACCCCCTCTCTGTCCGAAAACGTACACAAGTCTAAATTCACTGTGTGGGCAGCTGCTTGTAAATATTATACAAAAGATTACAAAGGCCTGAAAGCTTTCGTGACGCTGTCTCGGTCAGTGCTTCAGTTATAGCTGGAGATTTTTCCTCCCGTCACATTGTGCATTGTGTGTGTGTGTGTGTGTGTGTGTGTGTGTGTGTTAGAGAGATCGTATCTGGTACTTTTCTTTTCCCTGCCGATAAGTGGCAGGTTGTTGTTGCCGTGCTTCTGAGTTCTCCCTAGACACTGCTCGCTGTTAACCTGAAGTGACTCGGCTCACTTTATCACCTTTCAGTTTTCCCCTTTCTCCCCCTGCCTCATGCCTTCCCCGCTGCGACCGATTAACATTGTAATTGCCTTTCCCCCATTTTATTTGCGGAAAGCGCAAAGCCAGTCGCAGCAGCAGGGCCCCGGGGCTAGCGGCTTGAGACCGACGCAATCAACAAAGCAATCTGTTTCTATTATTAGAAACTATTAGACCCATTACCGCTATCGATAATGAATATGGAATTGAAAAACGTACTTTGCACGATTGTTTTAGTGTTCATAAATCTAACAGTCCATAAAACACAAAAATGGTCACCGGTAAAAATGTTTAAAATGTACTTTGATAACATAATCGACAATTACACCTTGCCCCGATAAACGTGAGAATACCTTTCATCACTAAATGCACAGAGATGAGTAGAAAACTGGTTAAAATTATATTTCATGTAAGGGTTTCTAAAGTTTTTTTTTTTTTTTCCAAATATTTCTCGATGAGATAACATTCGTATTGCATTTCTCTATCTCAAGTTAGAATAAGAAAAATTCGTCACATTTTAATAGTTTAAACAGACACTTCAATGTGGGCTATATTATTGTTACCGAGATTTAGCTGCATGTTGCCTGGTATAAATAGTATTGTCCTTTAGGTGTTGCTAAGGACGCTACATGGGTTGCACTTTGGTCAATGCGGTTGCTATATTAGACCAGCAGAAAAACTCAGTCAGCCTTTTTGATTAGCACGTAAACGTAACATCACGCAAACTTTAACGGCCATCTACGATCCTGACCTTGCTCAGCGGTGTGAATCTTCAGTCTACAGCTGTAAGCGCAACGCTAGTGTGTGATGATATCTTTACAGAAAAAAAATATATATATATATATATATATATTCCTTTGACCCCATTCCCCGGGATGTTGTAATATTATTCAACTAGACTAATGCAGCACTTTAACATTTCAGTTAATACGGCTGAAAAGGAAATATCAGATTGAATATTCAGCTGGCTAAGTTTTAGTGACCGAGTTGTCAATGCAAAAGGATGCCGCAGAACAAGGGTGAGCGCCACCTACAGACCATTGTAGCTGCATCTGTATCACGTATACACTGTATTTGAATGAAAAACACCACCAACACATGAAACATCGAGCATTTTAAAATACCGAATGTACAGGGTATTTAATACACAGTTAATAAAATGTAATATTTTCACAAGATGACCCATGATAGGAAACCAGCTCATTTTCATACCTGGTAAGAAAAATCAAGAGCAGATATATACTTGATATTTCGTGAGGCTTAAGTGCACACTGAGGTTAGGCTTAACATACAAGAGAGGCTTACATGCCAGCTGTCTGGCTAGAATTGTTTTCATTATTGTGGTATACAAAACGTTTAAATACCAAGAAACTTCCTTTTTTAAAATACACAACTGGGTGGTGTTATAGACCAGTATGCTGTGTGTACTCCAGCCTTATGTCCTGTGTTGTCTGAGATAGGCTCCAGGCCTGCCTGCGATCTTGATCAGGATGAACGGGTAGAAGATGGATGGATGGATGGATGGATGTATAGATATGGTAGCTTTACCACACCACCGAAGCTTATTTATCCTTGTTCACAGCAACAGACTTGTACCTACAACTTTCAGGTTCCATATCAGTTTTATTTCCTGCTTCCTGTTTTCACAATTTCTTATGCCATACATATTATACATACGCACACACATCCATTCATCCATTTTCCAAACCACTACTAGGGGTCATGTGAAGAGTGGGGGATGAGGTCCGTCTCAGGCAGCCGTAGGGTACAAGGCGGGGGACACCCTGGATGGGCTGCCAACCTGCCAATCCATCACATGTATGTACACATGTATATATACACACAAACACACACATATACATGAACAAAATATTGCTCATATTTTGAAAGCAAGAAGATTTTGCATGCATGCCTGTCCATTTGTTAATCAACACGTGTGCTAATTCAGGTGTGTTTCTAATTCACACGGGAATTGCACGTGCCTGTTTTGTAGCCATGAAAATTTCATGGTGATGCGGGAATCGTGACTGTCTCATATATCCCCATGAACACAACCATGGAGTGGCAGTGTGTGTGTGTCTGAACAGAGACTGCCCACAGACAGCTGTCTGCAATCTCATGGTGCAATATCAATCCCAGTTTTGCCACGCTCACCAGGACCTGTACTGCTCACTTCTGACATTTACGTTTCCTTTGCTTCCTTGATATTTATTTGTGCAGATGAAATCACACGGCAATAAGAGATCTTATTGAAAATCTATACATTTACTGAATTAAAAGCATTGTTTTCCCTCATGAATTTTTGACATCGCTGGAAATAAAGCCAGTTACTTCCACACATGTCTTCTGCTCCATATTCTTAAAATAGAACGTGAGATTGTTTAGTATAATGTCAGTCAGGGAAATGTGCTACAGTGAGGGCCATTGTTTCCCTAAATTTGCAGATGCTGACCCTTGCTGGAAGTAGCATAATGCCTTTTTTTATCAGAGCTGCTTTGGCCTGAGTGATTCATTGAGATGCAAAGCTTGTTCTATTGACTCCAAAAAAAACATGTCAGAAAGGTTTTTTTTTGTTTTTTTTTTGCAGGCTCAGTGCTCTAGCATCCTCAATTGGTAGAACTTGAGGTTTAATTGAAACTATCAGGATTGGAGAACACCATGGACTATTGTGATTGGCTGGGTCTGTGGATGAAGTAGTTTTTCCTTTCAGGACCGTGCATCTCCAGCCATCCCCTCCACCCGCTGCCAGACCACTGCCTCTCCTAGATGTCATTAACTGCCATTGTCTGTGGCACAATTGCACTCAGGACAGCTTGACGCTTATCGTCAGCCACCAGTCGCATGTTGTAACTGAACAGCTACGGCTATTGATTTCTTTGTCGCACCAGGAGATGTCACAAAAAAAAAAAAAAATTGCAGGCACCTCTGTTGCCAGGAGATACTCTAATGAATTGGGATCCAAGGTGCTTAGCATGACTGGCTTCACTTTTTCCTCTGAGATGCTACACCGTTATGAATAAACTCATCTTTGCTACACGGTTGTGAATAGAACCAACTCTAAGTGACGGATGTCTGCTCCTGTCTTTGAAAGACATTAGCGTGCTCTCACATCACGTGATTCCCTCTTCCCTTCTTCTGCACACGTATGTCTGATATCGTCACCTGTTAAACTGCCACCTTTCCAAACCACTGCAGGCCCTGCTCCTGCCTTTATCCATGGGCTGAGGTGCCACTTAGTACCCCAAGGGTAGCCTGGGGCAGCTGTAAACACAAACCCATCAATATCTAGCCTTTATGTACTCCATAACTCCCCCATCCCGCCCCCGGGGAGGCTCAGACATGTTTACTTTCTGATTCCGTGGCTGCGCTGTTCAAACGGCTCCCTGGCCTCTGGCGGTGGGGAGCACCAGCGGTTCCCTTTGAAGGTCCCTTGGCATCGCTGGCCTTTAAAATGCGGGCCCCCTTGCAGAAAACCGACTCCGAAGGTCAGGTTTGCAGGTTTTTTCCCCTTATGAACACCGTTTGTTTGAACTGACAAGTAGAATTATAAGGAGCAACAGTATTACACTCAGCATACAGCCGACATTGAGCAGAGCCTCTGTGAAGATTAACTCGTGACTCCTTATTGTTCTCTGTTTGATGTCACTTCCCTGTAGATACGATTCTCACTCCACATGCAGACTACTGAGGTTCATTTTTCATGTACTGTTTTCCAAATCTATTATAAAAATAATAACAATAATAAGAAGA
The DNA here is from genome assembly GCA_009936485.2 of Gymnarchus niloticus. Classification (NCBI taxonomy): domain Eukaryota; kingdom Metazoa; phylum Chordata; class Actinopteri; order Osteoglossiformes; family Gymnarchidae; genus Gymnarchus; species Gymnarchus niloticus. The sequence goes on from JAACJT020000105.1 coordinate 1,561,396, forward strand.
ATTTGATTGGTCAATAAGCTTTTTCTATTTCCCATAACCACATGGTAAACACTGTGATCATATATAGTACATCATCATCATCATCACCATCACTTTCCTCCCTCTTCTGGTGAGGTTTGCAGTTATAAGGCACATGTGAGTGTACATAATTACATGTACTGTGTATATTAACCAGTTTTTTCTCTGCTACAGTACAATATATTTTGAATAAGTTTTGAATACTAATGTCTCTTTTGACACGCCTGGGAAAAGATGGAGCACTTGATGTGATAAAAAACTGCATGAGAGAGCCCCACAAGGCTCCTGTTTCAATCTGCAAAGCTGAATGCGTGTGACAACAAACGATAGTAAATTCAATAATTTCCCTCTTACAGGGCGATATCGCGGGTCCATTCATCAATGCCCATATGCTGTTACAATGTGTGTGTGTGTGTGTGTGTGTGTGTGTGTGTGTTGGGGGGGCAAGCTAGTGCTGCAAGAAGGCGAGTCTAAGGCTGCATCAGGTGACCGTCGCAGTTTGGCAGGATTTGTTTCACCTGTTTCATTTTGCTGTCAGAGGCTTTCGCTTTATTTTTTCCAGTACGCCAGCCTGAGACTCATGCACCAGAACGGTTCCCTTCCGTCCCTGTAGAAATTTTTCATTCGCCGCTCAAAAACTTTCACTGCCCTCAACGCAGTCCGCGAAAAGTTGACTTACCTGAGATACAGTTCGCATCCATTTTCCTTGTCCGGTGCAGTTCTGCTCACCGCCAGTCCCCGGACGTCCGAGCCTCAATGGAGTGCGCACTTCAATAAACGCGAACCTTCTCTGAAAATGCAGACAAAAAAAAAGGATGGATGCTTTCACACGGTGGTCTTTGAAAAGAAGTGAAGTGAATCAGAAGGTAAATGGGTGATTACTCGCAGCTTGCCTACTCTATCCCGGAAAGCGGCCGCACAGAATAACTGCTATTAGTTTTACTCCGCTCAACATGCACCCTTTTGTCTCCAGTCATTTTTCTTTCGCCATTATAGTTGAAGACAGATGAGAGCTTGAATCAATTTCTCTTATCCACCCTATCTGCCTCCTAATGGCAGGTTCTGGGCCACTGAATGCGCCTGCAGTGTGTCCAGCCTCAGTGTTGCAGATCGAAATCCTTCTTATTCTGTTTCAAAACTCAGAAGAACAGGATAGTCCCCCTCTCTTCATGTGCGCATAAAAACAAATCATGAGCCAATCGGTTCAAAAAGCGAAATTCATATAATTATGTATAGCCAACCTCAACCACGTTGGTGGACTTTAGGAGCTGGAAAGTACAAGGAATCATTTACATTAAAACACACAAATCAGTGACCTTAACACACCATCATGTTTGGAACCAACGCTTTTCAATAGGGACTTAGAATAACTAGAACTTACTTTAGAGGAAAAACATTCCCATTTGATAAGATAAACTAGCTCAATTCATTCTTGCAGAAGATGCGCTTATGGATACTCACGTTGGTGACCAACTGCTGCTGAATCGGGAGTACTCCTTACATGATCTCTCAAGGGAATCAAGGTGGTTCACTGGCCTCTTTAACACAGTGGTTCTCAACCCAGACCCTCCCCAGCCAGTCCATATCTTTGCTGTAGTCCCCCCCCCCCTCCCAAATGCTTTGTCCGGGTGGCTGAGGATTGGGTCAATAATTGTTTTTTTCAAACAGAGTGTTTGGCACAAATGTGACTACTGCTCTCTGTGTAATTTTGGACTGCTGTTGGCATTGAAAGTTTTCCCAGAGGTTTCAACCCATTTTCATCTGGCTGTGTGGGGATCTAGCGTCACAGCTAGGCCTGCATTTGTGGCTCAGACAGAAGACAAATTTGATGATAAATATGTTTTTCTTTTCTTGAACGTTGGTGATTAAAATAATTTGGGGTATTAAGGAACCAAAATAATTCATCAAGACAGTGAGCTACAGTGATAAATGGAGTTGGCGCTTCTTAAGGCTTTGATGGAAGTAGGAAAATAATGATGTGTGATAAAATCCAGTCATATCTTTAAAAATATGTGCGCTGATTCTTAGATATATTTTATTATGCGCGATTTAATTGGTTTACAAAAGCACCCTAATCAGGTTTTCTTTGCCTTTTGTCAGCATGTCCGGTTAATAAAAAACAGAAGAAGCCGCGCGATTTGGCGGCATTTCCCTCAGACGTTTGATTCGGTTTGGTTTCGCTTTGGTTCAGGCGTGCGGCGATCAATAGGGTTACAAACGGAAAGACGAGATGGTGGAGGGGGTGCCTATTCAAGCAATCCGTCTTGTGTCAACGTATGTAATTTAAGTTAAAGAAAAAGCATTTTAATGCCAGTTGGTAGCTTGATTTCAGTGGTTGCGGCTGGTTGGTCGCTGGTTACAGCACCAATCAGCCGAAGGAGCTTATTAAGTATTTATGGTAATAACCGAAAATTAGCGGTGATTGCTCTTTGCATGACCACGCTGTTCCTTTCAGGTCAACGTGACGCAAGGGTCCCTCTGTGTAGTGCTTTTGGTGGAAGTTAATTCTAAACTGCAACAAAACAGTATTTGCTAAATATAAGTAGTACTTAACATCAAGAAATACATTAGTATATAGTAAGAAAATTTTGATTAATTGTGGCTTTGTTTGTTTCTACGTGTGTTTATCTGACTATTTTTTTTTTTTTGCTTTCCCGATCGCTGGCTCATTTCCCACAGTCTACTGTCGCATAAAGCAACATCTCCGTCTTCAGTTCCCGTGAGGTTTAAAGTCAATCTGGTAAACACTTCCATAAACACCTCCCTTTTCTACATATACACTAGTAGCTCTCTCACTTTCCCAATATTGTTTTCCCTACAATCTATTTGTCTCCAACCTTTATATAATGTTTTCCCCCTTTTCGTCTCCCTCTTCACTTGCCCTTGATGTGGTCATTTAGCAGAAGGGTTGAAGTATTTTTTCTGTCATATTTTGCCCCCCCATTTTCTTTGCTTAATCACGGCTCTATTCGGGGTCTTTGTTCCTAGATATGAATGCGGCAGACTCGAGAATTGCTATCATTTTCGCAGTCTGCTCCTTCACAATGCATTCGCCAGTTCACTCGCCCCCCTCAGCCCCACACTCTGACGGTCTTTCATGTTGCCTCGCTGTACGTCCTCCATCATTACCCACTCTGGTTCCCTTTCCCGTGACCCCCCCCTCTGTATTCCCTCCTCTCTCTCTCTGGTCCGCTCATACCTATGTCCCAGCTTCCTGATTGGAGATAATCACCACATAAAAGATCTGTCTCTTTTTTATTTATCTGCGGCCACAGCTGCAATTCATTAAAGGAGCGAGCGGGAGTCCCTGTTAGCCAGATACCCCCCCCACTGAAGTCTCTTTCCAGCTTTCTGTGATCCTTTCATGCTCATACAGCTGCTGATTCTGAAAGAGGGTGCTGCTGGGAAATGTGGCACATTCAGTCCGCTTGATGGTTCTACATGTGTTGGCAGCGTTGAGTTGGCTGAAATGTATAATATGGGATACAATCAGTAGTGATTAGATTTGTATTTTTCTTTAACCTGTTTGTTCACTTATTTAAGTGATAACTGCGTGACAGAGACTCATCCATCCATCCATCCATCCATCCATCCATCCATCCATCCATCCATCCATCCATCCATCCATCCGTTTTTCAGTTATACCAGTTATCCAGTGTTTAGTATAGGGTCATAATGAATTGTGAGCCTTTCCCACTCTGCATAGGGTACCATAAGGGGATGCTATAGACTAGATGCTAAACCATTGCAGGGGACAAAGACAGTTATACAATTTAATGAAACCAGTCCTCTGAACTGCATGCTTTTTGACTATAGAATTTGAACCCCTAACGCTGGACATGTGAGACAGCTTGTGTTCTATTTTATATAAATCTCTGTTTTTCTCTGTAATCATAGATACTGAATTTTTGTTTAGAATCTGTTTTTTGGTGTAACCTTTTTTGTTACCTACTTCTCTGTGCTCTCATGTTATCAACAGATTACTTTTCTGATTGTTCTCAGGTCTCAGGGAGTATGCATTTACACCCTGAAGGCTGAGATGGTCTTGATCTCCTTGCAAACTGTTATTATCATGGCATTTGGCTCCTCAGTCTCCCCACAACTACCGTACTGTTTGACATTCCACTGCAAATAATGGGCAAGAGCTGTGCAAATGGCAGGAGGGCCGGGCAAACATGTCGTCTGGGCGGGCGAAGGTCCGGAGTGTCTCTCAGCCTGGCGTTTCAGACGAGAGACTGTAAAAACTCTCTTTTTCTGTATATTTGCCATCAAATCCTATTTAATGTCAGTTTAATCAGTGACAGTCTGCTATTTGTGCAAGGCATTGTCACACATGGGGAGTCAAACATTACGTAGTCAAAAATCAGTTGCTTGTTGAGTCTTGCTTTCTTTTCATCGCTGGACCTGAGGTCTAGGGTACTGAAACAGACCATGTTTATGCTCAGATCATACTAACAGAACCTGAAATATGCAGAAGAGCAGAACCCTTATTGCTCATGACTCATGTTAACCTGTCATTACCCGTTTTGATCATTCATGGAAGATGTACTTGGTCTTTGCCGTCAAGATCATTGCAACCTGGACAGATCCAGTCTTCTCATTAGGAAGTGCAAATTTTTCTGGAAGTTGCTTCATACTCAGTGGAGGACTGTGCTCTTCACGGATCCAAGGAGCCTAATAGCAACCTCTTCCTTGATTTGCTACCCAGAACCAGAAATCGGAGCTAGGCCAATACCCGACTACCCTCCTTGAATAGGTTCGTCTTCAACATGGAGTATACAGACACAGCTGGCACTACAGGAACAAAATCTTTGGAAAACGAGCAGATACGTACAAAGGCAGCTCTGGCTCCAGCAAGACCTTCAACAAAACATCTTGGAATGATGATATTATCCAAGATGTTCGGTAGGCACCCACTCTCAAATAACTGCAGTATTCATATGAACATGTATCCCAGTTACATTTTCTGTGTACAACGCTGGTTTGTAAAATGTCCATTAAACCTGGAATGTCCTTGAGAATTTGGAGACATAGTCTGTTGTTCCATTGAGTGGAACCTGCATTGTTTTCTCTCTTAAATCAGGGGATTACTTCTCTAGAACTCTGGTGCTGGGATCAGTTGAGACAAAAAGGAGATTGAGTTCAGAGCCACAGCAAAACCAGTAAAACAGAATATGGTCTTGAGACACAAGTCTTCTTGTCATATATTAACTTGCACTAATGAATTTGTTTTTAATCTGCTGTTGATGTTTTTTATGCAGTGGGTAGTTCACTGAAGGCATTTAAGCTAAATGCAATGATAACTTTATTACGTTGGCATGTTATGAATGGTTCTAATGTCATCTATTTTGTCCCTAATCTAGTTGCTAAAACCAATATGTCAAAAAGTGGCTGTAAACAGAGAATAAGTTAGATTTTGTCGGCAAACTGGAGATGTGTCTAAGGCTTCTAGTCAAGTCGGTTGTAGTCTACTTAATGGAAGCTAATCATGATTCCTCTGTAAGATCATGCATTCTGGCTTATGTTGTTCTGTCTGTTTTATTCCGTAAGGCCCAGAATCCCTCGTTTTGTCTCATCTTTAAAGGCAGGGCAGTGTGAAAAGACTGGATAGGAGGTGTATCATGAGTTTGGAAGATGACTCCGAGGAAAAGAGAGCGTTTGGTTAATTTCATGCTTGACTAGTGGTGTTTTGGCAGCTGTCAAATCCGTGCTGAAGGGAAAGGTGTGCTGACGCAGGTGTGTGTCCTGGTGCATGTATGTATTTGTGTGAACATCAGGAGTGGAGCTAGGTGTGGGCGAGATGGGCATCTTTCCAGGTTTTACTTGGTTTTACTAATCTATTGTCACTTATGTTATTTATTTATTTTTTTTGGGGGGTGGCTTCAGCTTGCTTTTGCCAGAGGTGCCAAGTATGTCAGAACCACTGCTGGTGAACATTGTATATGGGCATGGGGGAAAGGGGTAGGTATGTGTGGAAATTAGCACTCTTGGTGAGTATGGTTGGCATGTTCCGCCACAAGATGGAAGTAACCAAGATGGCAGCAAGACAGAGGTGCACTCAGAGCAGGGGCAGTGTTCGGGGTTCGAAACCAAAGACTCGCATGTGCACGGACCTGAGTGAGAGGCAATGGGAATCACAGACTTGTATAGTAAAGAGAGAAAAATGAACGCAAAGCTGAAATGCTGCTGCCCAAGGCAATGTCCAGTAAAGGTGTAATGCTGTCCAGAAACCCATCACTACCACAGAGACAGAACATGTTTTTCTGTCTGAGAGGGAACAAAATTTTTTTTTTTTCTGAGGTAATTTGGGGAGCAGCTAATACATACTATTACTGAAATTGCCTCAAATTGGTTGCCATGGTTATGTGTTTAGCTTAGGGCCATGACAAGCAACACGGTTTCGGCAAAGTGACAAGCTAGAAACGAGAGGGGGTGAGCGAGGGATGTTTGGGGGGGGCAGAATTGAGGGAAGGGGGGAAGAGAGACGGGCGGGCTATGACCTAGTAATAGAACAGCTCTGACTATAGGCCATATTCCAAGATAGTTGCCATGGCCACAGTAATTGGGCAGCAGAAGCAGGGATACAAGTAGTCTGTCTGAGTCCTGCAAGGAATCGTGGGAGAGGTGACTTGAGTCAACAGTGCTTCCTGGCAGTAGGAAGTGGTACTGCAACGTGGAGAGGGTGAAGCAGGTTCACCGGTGATTCTTAAGAAGACTATGACATGTCTCTGGTTCTGAGCTGCCATTCTGCATGCACAGCCAACAGATGAATGGCACTTTTTGGCCTGCCTCTTTGTTTGTTATGCATACCAAACTGCAGAAATAATTTTTGCCTGCTGACTTGAGTTTTTCCCTCATTTACTCTTGAGTCGAATATTTGAATTGCTTTCGGGGATTCGGAAGCCTAAGCCTGTCCATTTTATTTTTGCCTGATATCTGGATGAGAAGTGGATCTGACCTTAGAAACGACCTTCGGTTATTCTTGATAGGGAGCAGACTTGGTATTCCAGAAAAGCAGATGAATCCTCGTTTTATGTGCTCACCCCCCCATCCTATGCAGGAAAGCCCTGTGAAAAGAAGAGATCACGCCCCATTCTCCTACAGTCAGCATTGCAGAGCTCTCGGCATGACGTGGGCGTAGGGAATGACAAGCGCCACAGCGGCAAGGGCGCATGTCTGCACTGCTTTAAGTCACAAGCCGGGTGTGAGATGGGTGGGGTGGAAATGGGGGGGCTTCCCTCCCATTTCTGCGTATGCGATGACGTGCGTTGATGTCAGAAGTAACTCCCGGGAGGTGGGGCCATGCGGAGGTGTCCTTCTGTGTTTCACTCTGACCCGAAGCCAACATCATGTTTTGGCAACACTGATAAGCTGAAATAAGCAGCATCATTGTGTAAATCAGGCTTTGGGAATCCCCCCTCCCCCCAATGGACACACACACACACACCCTAAGATGGCCCTGAGCAGTACACACACACACACGTTCACACACCCTAAGTTGTTCTTAAACACTACACACATGCACACCCTCTCACTAAGCCACATAGAGAAGACTTTGACTGTCATTAGTCATTAGTCATGTATAATCCCAATGATAGCAGAACTAGATGTGTGGGGGGGTTGGTGTCTGAGTGTGTGCTGTTCTGGGAAAAGCTTCTATTGCTTCTCTTAGTTCTCAGAACTTCGAAAAACGTCTTTTTTTTCTTTTTTTGAATTGTAGTTCTCTTTGCAAGGAGAACAGAATAGCAGCTGGGGTGAGGCACGCTGCTCCAAGGGGACAGGATGGGGGAAATATACGTAGATCCGCCATGTCAGTAGGACACGTCAACATCAGACAGTCACATAACCTGAAGTCTGTGTCAATTTTTCACGTCACAATAGTAATGGTAAAATAAAGATATAGTTCAGTAGCACCACATTCAATATCTTGCAATTTTGGTTTCTGTAGCAAGGATTTTTTTTTTATGGTGGAGTGGCTGTTCTCCTGCCTAACTCTCCCCCTTTCTGAAAATGAATGACCACAATCAAAATATTTTCAAATTTTATACAGTTATAGTCATGAAAGGTCTTCTCTTTTTCTAACATTGTTTAATATTTAAATATATAAAATAAAAAATAATACCTGCTCCCTTATCTGTATCAATTTTGACACTTTGAAAGTGTTTCATGATTCAGTCATTAATTGCTTAATTTTATTAAAATGATAAATGCTGTCTCCTCACAGGTTTACAGTTGTATCATTTTAAATCAGAACCTGCACATAAATCACAATCCAAATGTGGTGCTCTCCAGCTGAATCTTGGTCACTTAGCTGCTCATGTATACTTTCTGGAACATTCTTTGAGGAGGCCCTACACTGTCACTGAGTTCCAGCTTAAACCAAAAAAAATGGCATAGACACTAAATGGCAAAACATGCAGATACATGTAATTTTATGTGGAAAGGGGTATCGTTGTAAAGGCACAACATTGAACAGAGCTGGCACCTAAGAGTGTGGAAAAATAGGGCTGAGGGGAGGATGAATTATGGGTAACTAAATGATCCATGTCATGTTGCTAGGTAACGCTGGAGCTGGATGGTGCAGATAAACAAGAATCCCACCCCTGCCTGTGAGCAAAGAGGGAGAATAAGAAGATTTTTTTTTGGGGGGGGGAGTGTGACAGAATGAGGGACCCCCCAGTCCTTACAGATGGGCACCCATCTTTGAGAACCTCCTACCTCTCATTTCTGGCTCCCTCGCCTGCAGCTGCTGCTGCCATTTTGTTTTTGGCCACAGGATCATAAATGTAGTCTTTTCCATTCCCTGCAGGCCTCCTACCTCTCTTTAATACACACAAGCAGAACCATACACTTAATCTCTGTGGCTCCAGCCGTGTCTCCCTCTAGTCTTTGTCTTTTGCTTCATCTCCTCGTTCAGAACGTACTGGAGGAATCACATATGCGAACACGCAGTAACATTCGCATTCCTGTCCGGTGGACATGCTAACTCCACGTCCCCCGTGCGGATTGTTGTCTTGCATGATGGACACTGACAGCTTTGAGGCGTGTATGTCTGTTTTGGTGGAAGTTTGTTTCTAGTTATCTACTGCCTGGGAAAAGAATGTTCGTCTTGGCGATCAATCACTGCTCCAAACGTTGACAGTGGTCGGTCTGGGAATTGATCAAACATTTCTTTATTCTCCATTAGATGTCTTCCCTATATCAATAGTTCCTCTGCATGGGAATATTTGGAATTTTAGCTAAGAAGTTAACATACATCATCAGTAAAGCAGCTAGCTCCACGAAAACTTAGATATGCTTATCACGAATTTAGATTTGTTATCATGCTTGATACTTAGATCCTACATTTTGTGGTAAAAAGAACCATTCAGAATCATAACCTGTTTTTGCCGAATGAAAAAAGACTAAATATTGTACTAATATTTCTACAGTTTCCAACTGAGTGTTAAAAAAGTAGAGACTCGGAGTATAACAATAATAATTTTTTAATAATAATAATTTTTAAATAATTTTTTACTTGTCGACTTGTCAGAAGCAAGAAGTATCAGTAATGCTCTTTTATGCATTTCATAAACAGTGGACATTACATAAGCAATGTATAACGATGTTATTCTGATTCACCAAAGTTAATATTTTAAGAAATCAATTATTTAAGAAACACAGTTGATTCTATGTCATTGCCTTATGTTTTCAGAAATGGGACAGTTTTTGCAACAGTGTTGCAGCACGTTTCTGTTAATGTGTTATCCGAATTTGCGGTGCATCGACCTCTCAGGGCCGCCATATAAAATAGTCCTTAAAGGAAGGAATGAAGTGAAAGCAAGGAGTAATATTATGGCTGTAATGCAGACATATGAAAGTGAATATTTCTCATTCAGATTCATGTGGGGCTCCTTCGTGTTCGTATCTGGCAGAGTTATAATTAGCCAGTCCTTAATAGGAACATGCAGTGACAGGATGGAAGCACGCAGATCCATTTTCATCACTGTGATGGTTAAGATACAGGATTGCTGAGTAGAAGGTAAAGGGTTTGAAACTGTTTAGGAGGCGGTGCTACTGGATCATTGAGTATGTTGAACAATTTCACACAGTCTGTGGGTTTTAGTTATTTGTCTTGTTGTTGAATATTTGCTGTGGTGGTTTGCAGTCGTGTGTCTTGGTGAAACAGCTTCCCTATAATTCAGGAAAGGATTTGCCTTAAGATTCACTAGAATTACAAGTGCATGCAATTTAAGAATACTAAAAAAAGCAAATTAAATAAAAAGCAAAATTATTGTGAAGTTTATAGAAATGTGGTCTTCTTTTATATTGCACAGGTTACAGTCAATGGCAGAGGCAGGGAGTCATCCATTCCACAATTTCTTACCATCAATTCTTACATGGTTAAAATAGGGGAGTGTGGTGGTCAGAGGATTTATTCATATATGTGTGTGTGTGTGTGTGTGTGTGTGTGTATCTATTTTTTCCACCTCAGGACAAGCTACAGAAGGACACCACAGCCTGACCTGTAATTGGGGTTATAGTAAATGGAGAAATTATCATTTTGAATTTTAATCATAACAAACGTTATCTGAAAACAATGTTTGCCTCTCAGGGCAAGGTGTAGTACTTTTTCTCCTTCACACAGTTATGGAACGTTATGAATATGTTTCCGGAAAACTGTGTCCATTGCCGGTCCTGGCGGCCTTGAGATGATTCGGATCTGAAGCTGGAGACTGCAGTCCCTGTGCTCGTTGTGCCTGGAGCTCCGAGCTGTCATTCCCACTCATATTTCACTCGTCTGCAAATGTTTCATGTCGGTTTTCTCTTCCGCTTCAGGAAATGACTTGAGGTAAGGCTGATGATTTTTTAAATTGATTTATTGGTTTTTTAAAAATCAGATATTCCTCCATTCTTACAAAAAAGAACACCGACATGTTTTACTTGTCTGTTCTACTGAATAATAGAAAATGTTTAAATCTGTAAACATATTTCACAAAGCAATTCATAGTGCATAAAGTAGAGTGAAATGGACATCAGTGATCCATTTTCAAATCTGTAGCTCACTTTACATAAGAGAACAGATTAGACAAACAATCATGAAACATCCCTTCTGGTTAATTCTTAGCCTATTATCAGAGTTAATCTCAAAATCAAATAAAGTCAAAATATATTATGAAAATGCTACGTTTCTGCATCAGTTCTACAAAAACGACCACGGTCACATGACACCATTCCCACAGATACCATCAACCCATTTATGTCACAGATACACATTGGGACTCAGTTTAATACAAGTACAGTCAGTAATAATGCTTTCACTGTTACTGCCCGCAAGAGAAGAGAGGTGACACTTCCAACAAACACCCTCTACCAAAGGCTGTAAAGATGCAGTCATAAAACACTATTATGCATAATGATGCATACACAATACATTTAAACATAGCCAGTCATATCCATTTCTATTGCAATATGCATAAGGAACTGTAGGCGTTACTGCATTGGAAGTGGCCTTAGCAGGCTTTGTGTGTTGCCAAAAGGGAGTGACCTTGTATGTGCTGCAAGATATCATCACGGAAAAGCCACGGCACATGCATGAAACCGTCAGTTCGGCAAAATAACACGGAACAACAAGCGTATGTGTGGCGAAAGGACGAAGCTAGGTCATCACCATCGTGGAAGTCCATGCATGCCTGGGTGTGTGTGTGTGTGTTATGGGGGTTCAGTGTGCCGTATAATGTTCGCTAGGGTACGGCATCACGCTCTGCCCTCTGGGGGAATCGCTCTAAAGGTGACCTACTTTAGATGGTTGGCATCAGTTGCAGGGTTGCCTCTATGGTGCTTTGTGCCTGGCCGGTAGACCATAGCCTGAACCCCACAACAGCCAAATGGAGGGTTTGAGTAATGAGGCTCGACACACACGCACTGCACTCCGCCATTTTTGTCAAGCTTACTGCCAGAGGAACTCATAACACCCAGTTACCACCAATCTCTTTATCAGTCAACAGATACAATTATTCACTCATAACTAATCCATTTATTATCACACGATTCGGGTTCCTCATGTGCACCGACAGCAAATGAATTGGACTGTTTGATGGATGCCCTGTGTTATTGTAGGACAGCCTTAATGTCATTCATCGCACCATGTGGTGATTATATATCATATTCTGTTAATATGAGATACTGCTTGAAGAATTACTATTTATAATTCAGCTTGCATCAGGCCACACAGATCTGCGATTTATAAAAACTACTCACATTCAAACTGATTGAGTTTGGTCTGTTTAATATACTGTTTCTTCATGCTGTTTATATAGGCGATATCTATCAAGACGAACCTCAGGTAATACAATGTACGGTGAAAAAGGAAAGGAAAACAATTACACAACTATATAAGGATTTTCTTGTGTGTGTCACATTCATGTGAATTTCAATGCAGATGAACATCTGCAAAAACATTCTCGACAAAAAGTGTTTGTTCATAAATAACGAGTTGCACGAGGCAATATTTTAAAAACGTTGAACGGCAGGAAAAAGCAGAAGTCCAGCTTCATTGTCCAAGTTCTAGAAGATTCTGTGAGAAGTTCTTCTTCACTAGAATAAATTCTTACAAAGAGAAGACCAACCGCCGAGGAAATGCAGAGCAGAGTGTGTCTGCTCATGGGCCAGGAGGCAAGATGGCGTCATTCAGGAATACGGGACGTTCTTCTCCATGTTAAACAATAATCATGCCTCTTACGCGTCTTGTGGGGGGGGGGCAGGCGGAGTTTGATGCCGTTCCCTCCGCCCCGCCCGCCGCCTTGTGCTCGCTGCTTC
>JAACJT020000105.1:1584005-1598679 GCA_009936485.2 Gymnarchus niloticus
CACCATATCTGTGACACTTCCTCACACCGTATCTGTAACGCTGTCTTCCTCACACTGTATCTGTGACACTGCCTTCCTCACACCATATCTGTGACACTTCCTCACACTGAATCTGTAACGCTGTCTTCCTCACACCATATCTGTGACACTTCCTCACACCGTATCTGTAACGCTGTCTTCCTCACACTGTATCTGTGACACTGCCTTCCCACCACATGGCATTCTCTCATCCCTTGATTTACCACACAACTCCTGCCCACACAACACTACCCCACACTCTGCCCAGCACGGTCCGCACTCCCCCCCACAAAGGCTGGGAACCACTGACCTAGACGGGAGTCTAGCAGAGAAACACCACTCACAGCTAGCCAGTAAATGAAGCACTGTCAGCAGAACATGAAGGTGGATGCAGTCGTGATCGCCAGACAGGCCAAAGGGGACCTCCCACACACATTCATAATTTCACCATTTTAAGCTGCTCTATCTCTCTTTAGTGAGATAGGTGGTACACATCTACATATCTATAAGCCTGGGATCAGCCTGAATCTTTTACATTACAGAAACCAGTTCTGTAACGAGGAAAAAACTTCACTAGGTCATAACCTACTGGTGTCCAGGGACAGATCAAATCGTTCACTGATAAAAGCAAACTTTAGGACAGTAGACAGGATACATAGAGAAATCCATCATATTGTCTGACCTAATATAGTACGACTATTCAAACTCAAAACTCAGGCCAAACATTTCTGTATTAAGACACACTTCAATCTATGGCAATTCGAAATGCAACAAAAGCACTTAAGGTGTCAGTAAATCAAGAATGCATAGCAACTACAAGCATTATCACTGCTAGAATTACTGTCCTCTTCTGAATTGAATAATTCCATATCTTTGCTGTTTTCTATCTCTTGGTAACTGATTTATGCATCATATGCTCAAAATCATTTGGAGGATGAATTAAACTTTCCAATGTGTACCCAAATTCCTCCCTCCATCATGTGACATCTGCTCAACCGCTCCGAGGGAATCATTTCAACCACACCAAGCTATGATAAACGGCATCCCCTGCTGTCTCATGGACATTGGTGCGGGTTCCTGATGACAGGTGCAGGCGGGTTTGCAGCATTTAACGCCTACCCCCACTGCCTCCTTGTGTGAGATCTCAGGCTGGATGGAGCCTTTACAGTATTCAGGACCACATCCCAAGAGATCGTCCACTTCTGGAAAGAGGGTTATGGCTTCTCTGTTAAATACGGCAGCCTGCTGCACACCAGTCAGAGCTGCACCTTCTCCCCCATTTCAGGCTATGGTGACTATGGAATGATATTGGTGCCACTACAATTTTAATCTTAAATGTTCATATTTGAATTTGTAATTAAGTTTTGAATTTTAATTATTTCAGGTTGAATTTGAATTCTGTACTCTGAATGTGTCTGCCATGCTTCAACAGTAAATTTTGAATACATAATTCAAATTCAGTTTTTCGTGGCACAAATTTCATTTTCAGACGCGAACTTGAGCGACATAACATCCGGGGACGTGAACAAGCAAACGAACAGATGATGATTCGACAAGATTCCAGCCAATCAGCAGTCATCACAGCTCTGCGCGTAGTTTAAAGCAAGAAAAATTCGCGTTAGCAGTGATTTTTCTGGGATTACGTTGGATTTCTTTTTTTTTTTTAAAATAATTAAATTAAATAATTGGAGATAAGGAAACCTTGGATACAGTCTAAGAATATATTGCATTTAAAGTGATGTTAGTGCATATCATATCGTGTGCACAATGTGTCAAGGCTAGGATAGTTGTGTATGCTGACGTTCGCTAGCAGCAGTTTAATATTTGATTTAGCTAAGTAACATATAAAGCCACCTAACAAGTGCTTATTTTCTGCCATCAACACGGCTGCTGCCCGATGGAAGAGCGGAGGATAGAACCGTTGGTAAGTATTTTTTGTGCTAGCTTGGTAACGCTTGATAGTTATCTCAGCTAGACATGTCGTTTTAGAGGTTTCTGATAATACAGTTTTCCACTTGAAAACCTTAATAAGCATATCGCTGCTAGCGTGGCTGTGGAATAAAGACGTGCGAAATAACTGCCGAACACGTCGGTTGAGACGAACAGCACCACACTCGAAGAGACGCAAAAAGATGGTGTGTAGTTCACCCTACAGACACAAGGGGGCGAACGATGATTTCGCACGATTTTGGGTCGTAAATTTACTCCAAGTTTAGTAGCGATTTCTTACTTTTTTATTGTTAAACCTTTATTTTATTAAACCCCCAGCTTTACTTTAACATATTTTTACAATAGAGACCTGGCCAAAATGAGCAGCAATAATAATAAAAAAATTAACTCGCTAGTCATTTGTATATATTTAAAGTCTCGTTGTCATCTGTCATATAAATGTGGAAATTTATGACGAGCTCGGCCAGCTTTCTCTCGAATCTGAAATGTTATTACAGAATTCAATTTCAACTTGATGTGCTTTAAAAAAACAATTTATTTTATAAATTTAAATATGAACATTTCAGAATGAAGTTGTATTGGCACAGATATCATTCCCTAGGTGTCTCCTTCGCAATGGTCACCCCTCCATACATGCTACTATGCTGCCACTCTAGCGATCAAGTTCCTGCCAGAAAAGCCTACAATATCACACACCTAAAACAGAACTGGTGAGAACCTGGGGGGTATTACACTGCCAGGCTACAATTTGGACACAGAAACAACATTTGAGGCGTAGTCTTAAGGCATCAGACACTAAATCCCATGGCAACAAAAGTCAATTGTCTAGGTTGTCAAATTGTAACTTTTTAAAAAGTGTCACCTTTTTTAATCCTCCCAGGTACGATAAAGATGGAAGAAACCATTGATGTTTTTATGTGAATTATAGGATCGATTTTAATCAGATTGCAAACATGCAAATTATAGTTTATTCTTTACACTTAATACATTTCGCAATATATGTAGTATAAACTTTGAAATGGAGACGGAAAAACAGGCCAGTATATTGATAACAACATATCTATGTGTCAAGCCAGTTCTCATTCTGACCGTAACATAAACCCTTCACTGAAAGCTGATGATGTTCTTCTACTACTTCATGCTAGCTGTACTGTGAATGTGTAAATCTAGAAGCTCCTCAGAAGTAACAGGCTTTTCTGTGTTCTCGGCTAAAGCCTCGCCCTGTCCGCACTCTGCCTCATTCTCGTGCGTGGGTAGCACTGCCACTCTCAGCCTTGAAAAACAGGCTCAGTTTTCCCCTGTCTCCTAATACATCCAGTCATACATTTCAAGGTAAAAAGCCCATGCGATTTTGTCACCTTGCTAAGAACCATGCAGCTTAGATGTTCAAAACCCAAAGGAAGGTGAACTGTAGCTAAGCAGAGATGATATTCACTGGTCAAAATTCATAATGAGAACAGTGCTAAGGATATTTGCACTGCAAACCAGCTCATCAGACTTCTCATCTGGTCTCCAAATGTCAGAGCAGGTTGTAGACATTGCGTCATGTAACCTGAAGTAGTACGGTCAATCACTTTTGGTTTCTAAATACAGCTGATAACGTGAAAGAAGATCAAGAGACTCAAATGGAGAGCCTTGGCAGTACTCGAGATTTTGTGGATTTGCACAGCATTGATTAGAGATGTCATATCAAAGATTTTTAAATGGCAATAAGACTGGAGCAGGGTGTAACTGGGTGACTTCCTTATTTATGTCAGAAGCCCTGGGAAGAAAAAAAACGACAGGCTTATTAACTGCTAAATGGATTCCTTAAAAAAAAAAAAAAAAAGACAGTCTCACCACAAAAACATGGAAGTTGTCTTTGACCCTTCAGATATCCTAATCAAACGGCCTTTGTTTTGTGTGTTGGCCTGGCTTGCAATTTCAGTTAAGTAAACTTGGCCAGATTTGGTTTGTTATTCAAGAAGGTCAAGTGTACTGGTCTTTCAGTCACACGCTTTACACACTTCTGTTAACCAAAAGCTAAGGCGCCATTGCCTGGTAACAGTCAGATCTCTTCCCTGTCTCCCTACTTACAACACAGCAGACAATCAAACATCCCGCAGCTGCCTGAACAACAAAGAGCAATTTCAAGCCCCGGCACATTCAGACAAAGCGGCAAAAAAAGCTAAACCCATGGAGGGTTAAAGCCATTTAAGAACAGCAGGCACCACATGAAGACCGAGGTGCCTATGCAGTACGGAGTCAAGAATGGTGACAGTTCTGACAACAACATCAGAGAGCTCCTAGCAAGTCCTGAATGAATGTTGAGCTGCCACACGATCACTAACACAGTACCTATGATGCAGCCTTCATTACTCACAGGGAGTTACATTAAAAGCCTCCAAAAACATAAACAAAAACATAAAGATCGAACGATCATTGGAAGATCAAAAGCTTGCTTAACAGAAGGATCCTATAGGAACATAGAGGAAAAGTGTATATCGAGAAGGAAAGGTAAAGCTAAGTGTCATTACTGAAAAAACCACGTCATCCATGCTCACTGAGGCCTCACGACACTACGTGACCTTTGGGACTCAGTATGTCGACAAGCCGAAGCGTATGTGCAATCCTGGTGGTCTGGCCAGTCCATCAGGCGCTCACCTGGTTTCTGAGCGTCCGCTAGCCTTGCCGGCCATCTGCAGCAGGGCCCGGGAGGCTCCTCTCCCCCACGGCATCCTGATCTCCCGGCCGCCGGCTCGTCGCGAATCGCAGGAAACGGCCGCCTGCCTGGCCCCCAGCAAGCTGTTTCCCCCGTACGATCGTCTCAGGGTGTAAACACATCGCAAGCGCGGATAGCACTGCAGGCACGCCGACGCGTCACATCCTGCTGCAGGAAAGGAGCGGGCCAGGGGCAGTGGGCAGGGGGCTGCGGTTCGACATCACTTCCACCAAGGAGAGTGGGGGGTGGCAATCTGGCCCTCACTTCCCTCAGTAGGCACTTCATGCAGCTCCCTGTAGGCCTCTGCTTTACACCACCTACACCGATCCAGCAAAGATGGAGCGGGACAAGCCAGCACCCACAGATCTACCAGTCCACCTACTGATCATAGTTACCATACCAACCAGTGCTGCCTACGATTTAACATTTCAGAGCCAGAGCTGGGACTTCTGAAAACTCCATTATCCCACTCTGGTGATGACTGTCCCTGCCTGTCTTTTCACCACATAAATACATCCCCACTCCCCCCCCACCCTTCACTGGTAGAGGACACAGAAAAGCAAAACAGATACAAACCTCTTGACCTCACAAAGCTGGGTGATTTCCATCATTGTGCTGTAATTCCTCATGCCAACACTAGGGAATGCTCTTGTCAGCACAGTACATGGTGCAAACCCCAGCAAATCCACCCCAAAACAGCACGGAGGATTATTATACAGTCACGTTAATTCACAGCTTGATCAGGGTTGAAATACACAAAGGTATGTAACAGTGGGAGCTTTGGACCCCAACCAATGAACTCCAGAAGAAAAAGCTTGGAGAAGTCCTGTGAGATGATAATCAAAACATGTTGAAGAACAGTATGGACAACATAGACCTTGTGACCCAATGTCATTAACCAGCTGTTGTATCCTTAACATGCTTTAAACTTCCCTAAAAGACAATGTCTGACGACTAAGAATCACCTTGATTGATTAGTCTGCTGTGTTCTACAACAGTATAATGCCGTGATGTACTTTGAAAACCTTGGCAAATGGAAAACCCTGCCCTAAGAAACTCAATAAGCAGAGTGGTGCCTGTACAAATGGCGGAGGGAAGTGTGTTTGCATTGACGTATGTGAAGACAACATCTGGACAGCCATTCGCCCATGGCCTTAGGCAAAAACTCAAGGTTAGTGATTTCTCAGTTCACAAGCGGGATTATGTCCCTCTGGAAAGTGGGAGCTATTCACTTGTCTAGCCTCCCACAGATTATCAGAGATTAAGCGGCTTCACCGGCCGCATCCTGGCCAATCCACTGCCTTGTCAAGAAAAGAAAAATGAGAAGGACATGATCCCACACAATCGTGTGACCTGGGGAGGAAAAGCGGATGGTACGTGAACACTTGTCAGGTGGGGATGGGGGAACACCCCCCCCAACACCTTTGTGTGAACTGGGATGGCTTGCACCTGACTTTGTGCACGAGGTGTACACAAAATGTGGCACAAGTACGCGTTCATTGTGGCTTCAAAGAAACCAAATAGGCCATTTCAATCCACACTACCTCTGTCGATTATAGCAGGATATCACTTTTTTAGAGCGCAAGTGAAATGAGGCACACATACTTAATATACTTCCTCATGTCTGCAACCTGTCATAAGCCCAAAGCCATAATTTAGATGGGAAAACTGTCATAACAAACACACACGCACACATTCAAGCCAGGCTTGAAGGCCTATACCCAGATGGCTCTTAAAGTGAATCATGTATGGTCCATGCTGCCACCTTCATGTCTATCATTGTGAGAATTTACATCAGGACTAGGCAGCCTGGTTGAAAATGGCAAATAGGCTCAATCCCAGGCATAACAGTAAACTCATGCTGGCAGCAAGCTATGGAGATCCCTCGTCAATAGTGAGTTGACACCATTCTGGTAAGCCATTTCTCCCTCCACCCCTCCAGCGGCTTGACCGTCAGAGTTGCCTGGATAATCCCCGGATTCATCTGTGATCTTAAATCCCTGGTCACCCTGTCCCCACGATCACAGGGGTACTCTTCTTTGATTCTGGGGTTTAGAAGCATCTGTGATCACACACCCATCACCTTAATGGCTCTTCTTCACAGCCAACATGCACATTGCATAAATGGCTGTATAAAACACACACACATACTATCTATGAGATAATTCAGAACTGCCAGCCCTCTGTACTAGATAAGTGGTTTTGGTAAATGGGTGGATGAATGTCTGGTTTGGTGACATTTGGTGACATGGTTTGATTAGACACCAATCTTCAATTCTTGCCACAGATTCTCAGTCATGCAGGTTCAAGCGTGATCACTCTGAAAGATTACGTTCTTACTTCAGGTTATTTGACAGCTGAAAATCCATCTCAGTCGTAGGTCTTCAGCAGTATGAACAATCCAAGATTTGTCTATTTATCACCGTCCATTTTCTTCTCTATCCTGTGATCCTCAGCTAATACTGCCATCACCACACTTCACACTCCAGACAATGCTATCAGGGTAATGGTCTGTATTTGGTTTACCACCAAACACTGCATTTAGGCTGAACAGTTAAATATATATTTATTTTTAACAGCAAAATAGGCCAAGAATATTTGTCAGATTTCCACTTTGCAACTTGGCTTTTGGCAAATTCAAAGCCAGATTTTATGTGGGCTTTATTTCAGAAAATGCCTGCTTCATGCCAATTCTTTGTGAGCTTTTGTGGACGTGCAAACTGGGTAAAGCAAGAGGCATTTCAACCATGTGTGTTAGTATTTTGGAGGCATTAGGCAGGGGAACAACCCGTTCTGAGGAGATTCTGGAAGGTACAGCATGTTTCTACACCTCTTGAAGTTTGATTTGGGGCTTTACACCAATCCCCTGATCCGAGCCTTTCCACAGTTATCCTGAAAGCTGCTTAGTCTTTATGGTTGTATCGTTGCTTTGAGTTCTCCTAGCAGATAACAGTGTATGTAACCTGAAGTTCCACTTTAACAGGACACATATAGGCTTCAGGTAACTTGTTGCTTGAATTAGGAATACAATTATTTGCGTCTGAGTTTTGTGCCCAAAAATATGGACTAAGGCAGAAGTTTGTAGAGAAAATAGAAAAACAGAAAAGTCCTAGTAAACACATCAAAAAGCCACCCAGTATTGTATTTACACTGGACCAAACTGCTACCCTTGTGTAACTTCTCTCTACATAAATCGAATCACATTAGCAAAACAGCCAAAAAAATCAACAGAAGATGAATCCAACAGACCTTAGATTGTCACCTACGAAAAACCTAGGAAAAGTACTTACTGTCCCTCTTAGTTTTGTTAATTTTATGTACATGCTGTAAAATCACAATTCTTTATTTCATTCTGAATGTGGTCGTGCTTTCCATTTAAATAGTTATATGTCCTTGAACATTAGGTATGTTATCTGACCCTTGTGTAAAAGAAACCCTTTTAAATCACTTTAATTATTCCGCACTCTGTGCTGATCATTTGATTCACTTGTCATTAGCTACACTGATAAGCTTTTGTCAATAATACAGTGAATGTTCATCGCTTAGCTTCATATGACCAGATCGCAATTTGGGTTTCACGGTCTTTAAATGAAATTATTTTCATGTATGGGCACAGAAAGCCCCGCGCATGGGTACACGGTCGTGAAATCGTTTTCCAATCGCGACCACATCAGGGGACCGTCACTTCTGTCTGTGCATTGGTTCTGAAACGGGATCGATCGATCTGTCAATCACAGTATTTCGCCAACAACGCTGCGGAGGAACACGCAAGAAACAGACACCGAGATAACGTGCACATCTTCTTCGCCCAGCCTCTTCCACAAAAGAAAGGTGGCCATAGCAACAGGTATTGAGCCCCTAGCAACCCACCACGCTTTTCAATACAGAGGCTAAAAATGCTAACACACCAGCCTTGAATGCACATCTTCTCCCAGCTTAAAAACTGCTGCATTGTTGCTGCGTTAAATCAAATAGCACGGTTAGCAAGACATTACAAAAATGCCGAATTAACCGTAAATATGTTGGTGTCATAGTGAAGCGAGCACAAAGGGTGCAGCGCGTCAGCGAGGACATCAAATAATAATAATACTAAAAACACGATATGGCTGCTACGGTAAGAAGAACAATGACTTACTTTTGAAATGTGCATTCGCCTCGGTGTGTGCATGCAAAAGCTTGATCTTTTGGTGGAAGGCGCTACCCGTGACAGGCTCCGAGAAACAAAGCCTTGGACCGCCAGATGGGCTGGAACTGCCATCACGTTACGTTTACCTTATTCTGACGTCACGGTGCCTTTGACAGTCTGGTCCGGTGTTTTGGACTGGAGCAGGTGTACAGCACTCCTTACTGAGCCAATTTTTTGTGTACAGATGTACCTAAAATATACACTTCTCTTAAACCAAATAAAACAAATAAAAATTTTTTATAGACGAATGGTGTATTCTGCGCGCATTGTTCATATCACGTACAAATTCTGAAAATACAATTAAAAAGTAATAATAAAAACCGAGGGCATATTACAGCCTGCCTATTTCTTCAGTACATTAATACTTTAAATTAAATTTATAACGTATATATTAGTATTATTTCCCAGAGACATCATTTATGTTAAATTGTCTACCACGAACAGGTGAACCCTTCTTTTGTGTTTAATCCGTTTCGTTTCCATGTATGTCTTTCAATACACATAGAAATTACAGGGGTGTAAATGTTAATGGCGATTCTAAAATAATCTATGATTATTGTTGAGAAATGAGTCAGTTTTAGGCAGCGATGTGTGTTTGCGGCATCACCGCATGTATTCTTATGCGGTATTTTCATATAGTACAGGCATTTTAATAGTCATTTTAAACTTTCCATAGCCAGATCTTTCAGCTAAAGCTGTTACTGTATGGTCGGATCTGAAAGACGAGTGCCATATCTGCACAACATTCAGAAATAAACGAAGAAAATATACCGCAAAACAATATTTAATTAGAACTAATTGTCATTGTTATTATAGTCGATGTTCTTTTGTTTCTCATTAAGTAAACCATATATCCAATGCAAAATGCACGACATACAGTATTTCTTTGTTTATTTTTCACAATTACTGTAACGGTTTTAATTGTAACCGCGTACTGCGGCTGGACAAAAGCACTATGGTACAGCGCAGAAAATCTGCTGAACTGCGAAGATTTTTAACCAGGAGATAAAGCCTTAACAGTCTTCCTGTTTTCGTTTTCTTTTTCTTTTCTGTTACGTCCCTGAAAGACAATTCACCGAAGCTGAGATATTCCTATGAACCAAGGGTAGTAAAACAAGCCCCTTGTTTCCTGCCATTGTTTGCCCAGAGACTCACAGTAGCGTAAAGCCGCGCCCACCCCTTCTGCACGCTCATTCAGATTACTTTTTTCATTTTGTTTCCATGGATACACTGCGCATTCCAGTCCTTTCGGTACTGGAGGGGAAACCCTGTTACACAGCTCAGAGTGTGATTCAAATCACCGAAGAGGGGTCGCTTAACAATTATAGTTACATACGCACGCACGCACGCACACACACCTATATGAATATCTTTGGGTTTATATGAACATATGCAGTTTAGCCTTACGTTTCGGCTCTTCTCTCGGCATACAAATATGTTTATGACATATACTGTATATACTGTGACTTGACAGGGCTTGCCTGTAGGCTGGGATCATTGTATCATCATTCTTTATATATAATATTAGTATTACTGCCTACAACCCAGGTACAATAATGTAATCACTTTGGAGGGACGTAACTGTGTTTTCAGCAGGTAAACTTTTTAATCTGTGGACCCGAATATTAAACTTGGTACCCTGCCGGGACCCAAGATGAGGATTATCAAAACAACAGCCAACATATGTGGAGACCCATCACAAACATGTTCACAACCTAAAGTGAGTCGCAACCCAAAGTTTAAGAAACACTGGTCTTCAGGTCATAAGATAAACTTTTAAGTTAATTCAACCGATAATAGAATTGATAAATCTTTAAAAATTATTTATATGGTTCAGTCATTAATTCATCCTGCAAACATCACTTTCATGGATTAACAGGTTAAATCTGGGGCTGACATCATTTTTTAGCATTAGTACTCTATTGGGTACCTGAATGAACAGGCTTGGTATTCAAATAAATTAAAAGTGCTTTTCTGCTTCCATAATGTAAAAGAGGTATGCATTTGCACAATTATGACAGAAAAACTCACTCATAGTAATTATTTTGCTACAAATACATACTTGAACATACTTATCAAACTCTGGGTTAAATGTTTTTATTACTTCAATCCACACATAGAGCTTACAGTGAATGCAGCCCAGTTAAGCTCCATAATGTCTTTGGACTCCTATCTTAGACCTGCTGGTGTTACCTATTTCAACTGAGGAGAGAACTGAAAGTTTTTTTGCTAAGGAAAGCTTCTCACTCTCCAGTCAGCTCTGCATGCAGACATGTGCTTTGTAAGCTGGATCAAACACAGCGATTAAACTCTGAGTAAGCTTATGGGCCTTGCGACCCTCTGGATGTGTTGAGGCCTATCTCGCGCTCCGCAAACGTGAGGACAGGGGTAGCTGATCTATTTTTAAATGAATGCACCTACAGAATGTAACAGTGAGAGGAATGTCAAAAAAACATGTAAATATGCTTTCTGCATGCACATTCAAACCACTTTCCTGTGCAAGTCTCCACGCAATGTATGAACAATGCAAGACTTGTTCATTAATACTTTGTGCGTGCTTTCAATTTCAGTCTACACAATGGAGCAGTTAATATCAAAAGCTGACATTAATGCAAACAATAGTTCTTATTCAAGTCGACCATAACCTGTCTGCTATTTTTAGCCAGCTTGTTTTTATTGGTCATGATAGTATCAATCTTCAGCATTTACCTGACTTTAGTGCGAAGGAACCATTAGAGTTGGCTTGTAATGATGATGTTTTCCATTGGGTCAGAAGTCTGAACTGAAATGTTTGCTATTGTTCCTTAGTGAAGAACAGTTTCATTGAAAATTAAGGAGGCAAGATCAATAAATGTAAATGATTAACATAATATGTAGGAAGCTAATATAAGATGTGGGATTACACAGATTGGCATGTTCTCCACGTGTTACACAGAATTCCTCCATGCAGATACTCCTCTTTCTCCCTGCAATTCCAAGACATGCAGGTAGTTTGGGCAAATTAGAGAGGCTAATTCACTTCTGTGTGTGTGTGTGTGTGTGTGTGTGACCTGTGATGGACTGGCATCTGACAAGTTTTATTTAGAATGTCGGCAGTAGAACCTGCACGCAAAATATGCTGTCTTAACTAGCAAGCGGCAATTTACCCGCAAATCATTTTCTGCGTGCTTCGCTGTGAAAATCCAAAAATGAAATGTATCCTATGCTTTTGTACAAACGTATGCATCTAAATAGAAGACGTTTGCAGTTTATGCTTTCCGACAACCCATCATACTGCCCTCCCGTGCTGACCCTAGTTAAAGAATGTTGTTCATATAAAAATGGTATTTAGTGTTCAATTAATTGTGGATCTTGCCATGTGATGTCTGAATAAAAACTGGCAGAATGTTTTATTTAGTTTGTTTTCGTGGCTACTTAACTGTAGGTTTTGGTGTTTCCTGCCTCCACTCTGTATGTGCAGAGAGATTCCATCTTCTCCTGAGTTTCCTCCCACAGTCCAAAGACATGCAGTTAAGCTAAGTTAAGATGTATATCTCTAAATAGTGTGAGTGGATGTATGTGAGAGTGAGACAAACATACACAAGTAAGAGTGAAGCTGGAGGTCAGACTGAAGGGCGGGTCACTCGTTTGTTGCCCCTGGAGCAGTTTTGGGGATAATGGCCTTTCTCAAGGGTTCAGTACCCAAGTGATTTGGTTACTGTTGACTATGGGATTTGAAGCAGCGACCTTATGGACATGGGCACCAACTCCTAACCTGCAGAACTAAATAAATAGTTTTAAAGCATTAAAAACTACAGAACTTGCAATATTTCATAGGGATCCAAACTACTCAAGCCAGATCTCCGTATTCTGAATGCTCCCTCTGGTGGACACCCAGGGAATTGACAGAAGCTGTGACAAAAGCAATGGTAACACATTTCTGAACGCCCAAATGATGATCAACAAGGGCCTTTATTTTTAATGAATACAAATTCCCATCATCCATCTTTCAACGACTTTTCCAGTACAGATTCGAGGGGCCTAGAATCTGTAAGCCTGGTGTACACGCTTAGTGAGATGCCAAGCCATAACAGTGCACACATGTACACACTCACTCAATCATACACTATGGGCAGTTCAGAGATGCCATTTCACCTATCAGCATGTCTTTGGACTGAAGAATGAAACCTGAGTATCTGGGGAAGACCTATGCAATATGAGGGAATCACGCAAAGTCCGTGCACACAAACCTGAAAGAGTGTGACAACTGTGCTCTCAGCTGAGTGACTGTGTGGGCCGTGTGAATATTCAGTTTAGGTAGTTTATAATAGCCGAACCTAATTTGAGTGACTAATGATACTGAGCTCCTGTCAGGAGATGATTTGTTAGCGTGTACATTATGATTGTGAACAGCCTCAGTTACTCTCCTTATAATGTCATGCACATCCAGAATCTGACCAATCTCGTGTTCATATGTATTTTTCAAACTGTTAATTTTCTCTCATTAGAAACATGTTCCATGTGACTTAACATTGATATTTGAAATTTTGAAACAACTATTTCGAGCATATTTCCGACTCCTCCTGTGTATCATTGTGTTTGCTGTTGTGTTAAATGTTCCAGATTCACCCAAACTGTTGGCTTGGTCCTTCCAAAACTGTAGACTGAATTTTTGGTTTTAAAGATGAAAGTGTGTAACATCTGACACACATTTACATAAAGCTATCGGTTACAATATCCACGCCCATTCAACTGAATTACGCGTAGCAGCTGGTTTTGTAAGTGAAGTATACCCTTAATGTCATGTCTACGGAGCATTACATTTTTCCAACAGTTTTCTCAAGTTCCAGAATCCAAATATTATGCTGTGTCCAATAAAAGACCCTAAGCACCGAGAAAAACTTCCCAAGGTTTTTCCTCTTTTGGGGAGAGTGTACACCCCGCCATGGCCTGCTTCTCTTTTCCACCTTTAGTGCTCCATCATCAAAACTACCAATCGAAACTTGACTTCAGAAGCATAGACAGCAAGGAGAGGCTTCTGTTGTTACAAATACACTGAACGTAATGACTTGTGAAAACAACAAAGTGGAAATTCTCTCAAAGGCCAGTAGAGTTTATAAAACTTCAAATCTGCTTAGGGGCCAGTAGACATACAAACAGTTTAGCTGTTCAACACAGACACAGTCATTTTGAGGTAATTTCTCAGTCTGTTGTCTGTCAGTAGAATTCTCTGTAGCTAATCATGTTCCTCTGGTCTCGTTCGTCAAATCTGATGACATGTCAGTATGACTTAGGAGCTGTGTAAGGGAACTAGATCCCAGTGTTTATTTTATGTTCTCATAAAACAATGGCGAGGCCAAAAGGCCAAGTCACATATCATTCAACAAACATTAAAACGTTCAAGGCTCCTGTTGTTTAGCAAACATAAAGACACCCAAAGGTCCTATGATAGTGTCCAAGGGGGGTGATGTGCCAAATGAAACATCAGTATCGATTAGCTTGAGAATTTCTTAGACTTCAATCACTCCTAAAAGGTATTTGGGGGGGTGAAGCCTATATTTATTATAATATTCTGCCTTAGAATAAAATCCAGAGAATACCAGAAAGACGAACACTAACTGATATTTTTCTGATGTAATGTCAGCAGCTGATGGATCGGCCATATGCATCATCTGGCAATTTGTGTTGCAGTTTCCTCCTCCCTCCTCCAGGGGGAGCCGTGGCTGGCCCCTACAACGCCTACTTATACCCTAGCCTACCTCGTCACCCCTGCTCTGTCATTGAGTTCCTCCTTCCCTGTCTAGGTTCTGCCCTTCGTCCCTCGCTCTGTCTCTCCGACT
>JAACJT020000105.1:1598779-1634463 GCA_009936485.2 Gymnarchus niloticus
GAACTGTACACCTCAATAAACCCCTCTGCTCCCACCTCAACCAGTGTGACCAGCCTCTTCCTCTCCTTGCTCGGGCCTTACTCCTGACCCAGTCCTGACAATTTGATTCTGCACAATATAAGGCCAAAGCCTAAAATCAAGTCAAGTGAGGCTCTAACAGCAGATATGGCATATTTAACTTGTTTTACATATGATAAAGACTAAGCTGTATTAGGAGGTGGGCAGTGCAATCATGAAATAAATTGTGTCCATTGAAGGTATTATCGGATTAATCTAGTGGTTTCCAAACCTTCTCCATCTGACCGTCTTTTGCAGATAAGAATAATTTAAAATCCTTCCCATGCCACATAACAACATGCACATACATTAGATTAGCATACACACGACGCAGCCCCTGCCCGCTATATTATTATTCAGCTGTGCCTAAATCTGGACAATGGTAATTGTGTTACATATTTTTCAACCCAGTCAGGCAAAACGATTGCAATTCACAGATCAACCACTAGGTTGAGCCCTTGATTCATATACACCATTTAAAGCAGGAGATTTCTGATGTAATACTTTCCAAGATTAAAAATCTTTTTAATAAATGTTTGATTAATGCCGTTATTGGGACAGAATGTCAGGTTATTTATGGCGGCGAATAATGCAGATGCATAACTAAACTTTATAAGAAATTAATTAAATTCTGAAGTAAGCCCGGGCACATAAATTTATCGTCATAATCTTTGGTTGGGTTTGTAACATTATCTCACGCTAACGTATGCACAAGATCACAAAATGCACTTTTTGACACACTGCAGTATGTTTGCTGTAACTGTCAATGGAAGCTATGAACACGCATACGCAGCGGGTGTCCTCAGAGGACCCGTCTCTGCTGTAGCGCACAGCCCCCATGGCCACCCCTCTGTCAGTAGCTCCGTCACTCTGGCCACACTGACGTACTCATATTGTTTGTTAGAAAACCGCAACGTCCGCTCTAGTCTGCCTCAGTTGAACGCTCGGCTGCATAGCAGTTGAAATGAGTATTTGTTGTCTTTTGCGGTATTGTTTGTTCCCCCTTACGTATGGATGAACTTAAGCACAGAAGGCACGCAATGAGTTCTAATGAAAACTTCGACATGCAGCCAGAAACTAATTTGGTCCGCATGAGAAATTTGGTATTTTAATTGTGTGGTGCCTAATTAACGCTACATGCTAAATGTTAGAACAACTAAAGTGAAAAAGTTGAAGGTGAAAGCGAGAGAACTCAATCACAGCTTAACTGACAAAAAGAGACAATTAAATGTCTAGATTTTAAGCGGCATAATCAGGAGGCATCTTTCACGTCATGGCATCTTGATAATTAAGACCGTTAATTCAGTAATTTCAGGACATTTCACACATACTCTTCCTACAATTATCATTTTCACTATGGTGTCTTATGTCAGTCTATTTTTAGTTACTGTAATTGTTGTACTTAAATATTTTAGCGAATCTGTTAGCTGCTGAGGTAGCCAAGATTTTTTTAAGATGATAATCTATTTTATCATATATGGATGTTTGTACATTTATGTATAAACAACTATTCGTATTGTCTTGAGGCATTTCACTTTTAGCCATTGGTATCATGCTCCTCTTGCAACAATGGAGCGCATATTAAAATGCACGCAGTAGCTGGAAGTGGGAGTGAAAGACCGCTTTGCATGCAATTAAAATTCCCATGGCTACAGTCAGACAGACTGCAAGCATATCATACGGAAGATGCTGCAAATGAAAATCGAAGCAACTTGATCGATAAATATTGAATTAAATTATTTTGTATAGTTTTCTTCCCAACATAGTTGACATAAAGTGTTTAGCAAAGATTTAGCAACGACAATATAATTGTGGATGGACGGAAATTATTGTTATATGGTGATTAAAATGGAAAAGAAGCCGGGAGACAACAAAGGAGAGGAAACATAAATTCTCCTGTGGTCCGAGTCTAACTGACATCTTCTTGCAGCATCAGCGTCACACTGCCTTTACACAGCTCCAGGAGCCTTCCTAGGTGGTTAGCGATGAAGGGAAAAGGACCCACCCCCCCAAAAGTCCTGGCCCCACCCTAGATGAGAGTTCATTTACTTAGCTTGGAGTTTCATTAGTGGCAATGCCAGCTTTTTTACTTCATGTTAGGCTGACCAGACAACCTGTATTTCAGTCCCTGTGTTTAGGTCGTTTATAGGTGTCCCAATTTTTTCTGAAGATGGGAAGGTGTTTGTTAGGGCGGTCAGTGATGTTCAGCAGATTGACCTGTGGTGCACCTGACATACGAGTACTGTCGATGTTCTCTGTGTGTTTTGTGGACTGCTGGGCGTGGCTGAGAAGACAGAACAACGTACTTGGCTAATACTAGTACTAGAATACAACGAAGACATGCAAAAGACATCTACAGGCACCAGCAGCATTTCAGGAGGCCAGTAATGTCTTCATTTTAGATTGAGGTACTCAGACCTTGAAGGCATCTGATACATTTGTGGAGAGGTGGTTACATAAACGAGGACCCTTATGGTTGAAGGGCTTTCCACCAAAAGTTGTTTCATTTATTCTAAGATTTACAAGGAGAGCTGAAAGGAATCAGGGTGTAGACAGAAATATCTTTACCAATCGTGTGCTTCTGAACCAAGCGATACATATTACAAACACCCAGTAGTAATGTTAAAGGTACTGAATGAAAGAAAAAAAAACAAATAACATTTTCTTTTGCTCAAAGTCACTCCGGAAACCGAGAATGGTCCAGGGGGCATGTGAATTAAGAATATAGGTGTGGGGACTTGAGATTTTATACAGAGCTGTGCAGTCCACTTAGTCCCTTCTCTAATTAAAACTGAAACTCCTCAACTTCTGAAACTCCTGCTGCCTGTCTGGTTTATTGGTCTAGTCTAGTCGTGCCCTATTCCCAGGGACTCTGGTCTTTCTTTGTTGCCTTTTGAGTTCATCTTGGTTTCCCCATGTCTTCAGGGTGGAGCCTGGTGGTTCTTTGCTTGGTGTGTTATTATTAAGCCTGTTTATAACTTGCACTTGCGTCCTCGCCTCCCTTAGTCTCTTGGTCCGCCAACTTTAATCTGGTGACAACCCTGACAGTACGAAAATGACATTTGCAGACTCAGTTAAACTGACAGTCCATTTTAATGGTATTATAAAAATCTAGTTAATAACACAAGGACCCCTAGTGGAACATTGGTTTTTGAATCTATACCTAGCTGTAGCTTCAGTATTCTGGTACAATTCAATTTTTTTTTTATTGATTCTGTAATGTGGGAGATATTAGAACACAGAGATATTATACAGCCTGCAGTTTAAAGTTGCAGGGACAGGGTGATGTTTGTACTAGTCAAACAGGAAAAATGTTTTACATGTTTTGTGATGATGCTAATTTTCCCCTTCAGTTAGGGTGGAGACTGTTCCTTTTATGTAAGCCATGTTGTTCCAAAACCCTTCACAGTTAAAAAAAGGGGACGGTTTTGGAGGAACACCAGGTCTCTAAACGGTGGCTTAAGGAATCTAACTTACTAAAGCTGCCGGGGTGAGATAGCATACACGATTCAACTTGTTTTCTTAGAGCTTTTCCGACACGCAAAGTTTGGTTGCAGCTCTCAGGAAAAAAAAAAAAACGAAACAATCTGCTAAACGTAGGAGCATGTGGCACCCTGCCCTGATAGCTCCAGAGGAAAGATGCAGCTGCTGTATTCTCCAGCCGAATATTTACAGCGGAATGAAGACGATCCGCGCTGAAGTGCCGCGCGTGCCGCCGCGCGCGCTGTTCACGAAGCGGAATGCCGCAGCCTCTTTACTGCTGTTTATCCATCAGGCAGGTTGTCGTTGCTATAAACATCGCGGCAGGAAATGCGCACTGTGACGGTCTATTCATCAGGTCTTGCATAAATGGCATGGCGGTGCAGAGGAGATGTTAAAACAGTAATTTACAAGCATAGCGTCAAATTGACTTTGACAAGTCATAAAGGAGCTGAGATAAATTCAACACATGAACCGTATGCAGAGTAACAAGGTATTAATAGATAAATAAGCTATTGAAATAACTAAAAATGTTGTTATTTTGAGTAATTTTGGGCTTGGAAATCCCCACTACAAATAATGAATCATTAAGCTTTCTGCAAGTTAAATATTGTAGATATACTAAAATTATGTAACTGTATTTTATTATGTTGTCTTTAGGGAACATATTTTGATCTTTGGGTGGTCGTCATCCAGGCCTGCAGGGAGGCCTAGAGCCTTTTCGAGGCAGTGCAGGACACAAGCCAGCAGTCACCCCATGAAGGGTTGCCACGTCACTCCTCCATTGCCTGACTCCTCCCCCTGCTGCTTGGTTTCCTTGAGCTGCACCTGGTTGCCGTGGTGACCCTGAGTGCCTTGTTCTGCACCTGGTTGCCTGGTGATTCTGCCCATATTCCCCCAGACAGACCTGTTGGATAGGCAGTCCTAATCTGGAAGGTGCCTGGTGGCTACCGCTTGAGTAAATTGCCTTGTACAGTCTTGTTCAGTGCTCTGAGGCACAGCTCTCTGCTCCCTCAGACATGTAGGCCCCACCACGGTAAGCCTGCCTGTCAGAGTGATTGCTATTACAATACCGCAGTGGGTAGCCAAGATTGACCCAGCCTTCAGATCCCAGAGTCACCCTAATCTATGAGTACTCGATCCCTAGGGATGGACACCTTCCCCTTTTCTGTTCCCTAGTTTCAGTGCACCTGTATCCCCTCTGTGCCTGCTCTCCTCGAAGTCAAGTCCTGGTTCCCTATAGTCTTCTTTCTGGAGTACTTCCCGCAGTGTGCTGGTCTGTCTATTCTGCTCTGTTGTTACCTGTTCATGTCTTTTCATGTGACGCCATTTCAGGCTCCATCCTCAATGAGCTCCACAGTAGCCAGGTGCCTCTCTCCGAGTTGCAATGTTCCCATCGCTCCTCTTGCAGGGCGCTGCTGTAATGTACACTCCCCAGGCTGTTCCTGGTCTGTCTATGTCTTTCCTTACTTCACCTTCTGTAGGTGTTCCCCCTGCCCCATGTCCCCTGTGCCGTTACATGGCAGTCCATTACAGGTCACTCCTTAAGTTATTCACGGGTGCGATCAGAAATTGGGAAGGAAAGAAATGAAGAACTTTATTGATCAGAATCGAAATGACAGGTTAGTATAGTTTGCATGTAGCACTGGTGCCTAACACTTCCAGTGTTGAGAGGTCCTGTCCAGTTTCCATGTTCTCCTCATGTCACATGAGTTTCCTCTGGCTGCTCCAAGTTCCTCCCACTGTGCAAAGACACAGTTACAGTAAAGGGCATCTATAAATTGTCCATATTGTGTTTATATGTACGCCCTGTGAATTGGGGCACAAGTTAGGCTTTAAAGTTGGTAGGGATTTTATATTACCATCCCTACCTAAATCTACGCATATGCCTGCAATAACCCCTCTTTCCGTTTATACTGTATCCACGCCTGGTTTATCATGCTACAGTTGAAAGATAGAAGAAAACAGATCAGAGGCAAATTCATTGGCTACACTGGCGCAGTAACCACACATGCGGGATCATCGTCTCAAATAGGTGGTCCGTCTGGAGGAATGCGGCGAAACAGTCCTCCGGGGTGGCGGCAAGGCTTAGTACAACGGCACCCTTCCGGCTTACGGGAGACTTCCGATAAACTCGGCAGACTAGACTCCAGACAAGTCCTGGAACTTTTCATACTCTTGCTGTTGCAGCCAGGGGCTTTTTATTATTGATAAAATCAAGGAAAGACAAATATGCAATAATCTCTACGTGACATGTAATTTTTTACCGCATGCGTGCTCTAGTCAAAGCTCGTCAATTTATTTATGCAATATAGACGTACGTTCTTTACGCCGCTAACAAAAATCACATTTTGAATATTATTTTAGCCTTGAAAATTAAGTTTGTCATTTCATAATGAATTCTGTTTTTTCATGCTCTACAAAATGAATTCCGTTTTTCCTTACTTTAGCAATTGCAATATTTATTACTTAATTTTTTATTCAGTGTTAACATCCTCAGACTTCAACCTACGTGTTAAATATTTCACTTGCAACATATAGCTAATTGCACATTTTAAAGCAAAGGGTGGCGTTGTTTTACAGTTTGCTTCTATTTGGAATGAAAAAGGAAGAGAGCCGCATATTGGATACATGGACACAGCACCCATCCGTCCATCCGTCCATCCATCCATCCATACAGCATGGTCTCGGTAGGCCAGGAATGTACCCCAGGAAGGGCACAAGAAAAAACAGGATCCTGGACTTTGAGTGACATACACACTCAAGCACTTTATGGAATTTAGAGGTGCCAAATAGCCTGCATCTTTTTGGACTGCAGGAGGAAATTAGAATATTTGAAGGAAAACTTCATGACATTTACTTTATTTATATTTTGAAGAATTGTCAGAACAAGCCTTAAAGGTAAAAAGGTGTATCTTCAAAGCTAACCCAGGCCAGACCTCTGGAGCAGGTATCTGCCTGACAGGTAAACTTACATCTATTTCCTGGGAAGCTGTAAGTTCAAGGTTACTGTCACCACCTTCCAGTTACCTGCACTTCAGCATCCTCTAATCAAAATGAAGCCCGATTCCTGTTTGTTTAAGTGCGAGGGGAGAGCGAGTTTGACCTTCGTTCAACCCAGAGGTGCGGGTGCCTTTGTGTTTTGATTATCTGCTTTTAATTCCCCAACCTGTAACACCATAATAGTCTGAAACCTTTTACTCCTTCATCACACATCTACGGAATGTCAGACAGGAAAAGGGTGTGCTTCAGTCTCATTAATCCGATGTAGTAGATTTTGGGCAGGTTCCGCTATAAGGCGCTTAGTATCTTCAGCGATTCCTCAGAAATTAAGTGGGCAAAGTGGCTGCAGTTAGCAGGCGTGACACACGTGACCCTGATTTTCATTTTCATTCCACTGCAGTCCAATGACCCAAACAAAGAGCCCAAACAGTGAAAGTTAGCTGGCGACTGGTCTGAGAGAGAGCGTTTGTTCTGTCACCGCCAGCCCTTGCATAAGATTATGCTTCAGAGACGTTTATGTTGCTCTTGGATTCTCCACCTCAAGCCTTATTCATTTATTCCCAGTGGCCTCTAAGAAAGTATGCATACAGCCATTTAGAAAATCAATATGGACACCTTCCCCTGTTCTGGGTTCCCTTCCCAATAAATGGGTCAAGCTATAAAATAGAGTGCTTTAGCCCCCCACTAGACATGCCTTGCCAGTTCCCCGTGGGAAATGTCGTAATTAGAAGGTTTATTCTCTGGATTAAGGTTTCATTCTTAGCATGGATTTACACCATATGTGGTGCATTATCACAGTTAGCTTCTCAGGAGAAAAACAATGTTTACAAATGGCTGTCTAAAGGCCAGTGGACTGTTCATTTACTGTAGCACTTTGAATGAGGATAGCCAATTTATGGAGGCAGATTTAATGTAGATAAGTCCCAGCTGAGAGTGTGACAACATGACACAAGAATTCTGATCAATTACAGTCACTGAATTGGATCATTCTTGATTTCTATGTACCAGCTTACATATGATGTTTTGTTCCTAGAGCATTTCTGTATAAAGGCATATGAAATTTATGTTGGCACAGTGGGTTGCACACCTCCACAGCTGATGTTATGAATCCTGATGCCACCCTGAGTGTTTGGACTTTCCAGGTTCTCCCCATGATGGGTTGCATTCTTCTGGTTAGCCTGGTTACCTCTGGCAGTTCAAAGAGAGGAAGTTAGATGAGCTGACTTCTCTAAATTGTCCAGAGCATGTGCATGTGGGTGCCGATGGACTGGCATCCCATCCAGGGTGTTGCTATACCTTATGCTGCCTGACAGTGGCTCCAGGCTCACCACAACTTTGAACTCAGTCATTGTTGGATCATTTACAAAAGGTAGAAGCAACTAGCTCTTTTCATAACCCTTAGAATTCATCCATCCATTTTCCACCCACTCATCCTGGACAGGGTCACTGGACAATAAAGTGCATGCATTATGTTAATACTATGGAAGCATTTTACAATTCTGTATGTTAGACAATAGGGAGTGCTTGGGATTTTCTGTGGTCAGTCCTTGACTGGTGCCTTTGATGTGTAAGACAGTGAGAGTGCACTGTCCTGTAGCTCAAATGACTAATCAGATGAGTCCTTCGGGAAATGTGTGACGTAGACCAAAATCACGCTACCACAGGATAAACCATTTCTTTGTTGATTTCCCTTCAAAGACCATTGCATTGTCTTCTTTTATCCTACTTGTGACTTTATTGATGTTTCTAGGACCCAATAATTGTCTGAATAAAACAGATCAGCTGCCAGTCTAAATTAATTGGCACTTGAGTTTTATTCCCCCAGAAATTCCACTTTTCCAATTTTAAAAAATTGTTTTCTATAGCTACTGATTTGTTCTGTGGAAGATTTCAAGGTTTTACACTCAAAGATCAAATATTGTCTGCTGTTGTAGGCTTCTTCTTTCATTAGATTTGTATCAGTCCAGTTCTTGCTTTTGTTGTTGGTAATAATATGCCAGTTGTTTCTCTTCTGAAATGGAATATAATGATATATTCTTGTGCTATCGTTCTGTTTTCTCCTTGATCAAAGTCCTTCTGTCCGTCTATCAATAATTCATAGCTGCTTATCCAGTTCAGGGTAGCAGCGAGTCTGGAGTCTATCTGGGGAATCCCAGGACACGAGGCTTGATGCTACTCTGTCTTTCCAAAGCTCTTTATAAAAACAGTGGTAATTAATGTTTGATTGCTTTTTAACCATCAGAGTATTTCACATTACAATGCCAGTTGCATTTTTAACTGTCTAAAGTTAAAAAAAATTATATTTAAAAATCTTCTACTGATTTTATATTTAAGAGCGCTGTTACACGTGTAGGACCCTGTACTGAGTGTTGTTTTTATTTTTAAGGTGTAGTCTCTAGGCTGCTCGTCACCATGACCAGGAAGATGGATGGATGGATAGATGGATATTTGTAAGGTAAGCATATTAAATAAGGCATAACTGTCTTTTCTCCTAGGTCTTCCACTACTGCCCATTTCTGAATATGTTAGTGCCAGAAACAGACGGAGCTTCTGAACGTGACAAAAAAGCAAGAAACATTAAATATGTACGCTAGTTGGCCCAGTCTTGCGAAATCCTGTGCACTTGAAGTATCCCATTTGGGAAAGACGCTGAGTGGATGCGGTAGAAAAGGGTCTGTTAGGTGGGGGTAAAGGGTATGCATGTGAGGAAGGGGGTGGGGGGCGTATGTAGACTGCTGCATGGCTGACCTAGATATTTGGCTAAGTTAGACTGGTGAGATGCAACAATCTTCTGAGTGCATTCATACAAAATACATCGGATTAATAAAGTAAAAGCAAGCCGTCTGGTTTAAAAAAACTAATGCTGTATTGAATAGCCAATTACTTTTTTAATGTTATTAAGCTACTTAGTCTTTTGCTTACGGTTATCTGTCTGCATACATCTATATATACGATTTATTTATTTTTAACAGAATACTGTTTGGGATTCCTAGCAGTCTCCTGGACAGCGTCATGGCTGAGACAGCATTGGGCTAGCTGTCAGAGCCTGGGGGACCTCTCTGCCATTGTTGACATAGCGAGACACATGGCGATAGCATTCATTTAGCTGAACACTGGAATCCCTCCAGCTTATTTTAGTCGTGGTGTCCCTTTTTTGTACATCCATGTGTCAGAGCTCGTTCAGACCATCAACGGCGAATTATGATGCTATGGATCCTCCTACTACCTGGCTTATATTACAATATCCGTTAAATTAGTCATTTCCTGAATTGTGTTTAATGATCTTAAACACCATGCAATATCGCTTTCTAGTTGTCCTTCAACATTAGTGTTTCTTTTGAAATCTGTTAGTACACAGGACTCAGCATAGCGAGGATATGATAGGCCATTTCTAGATGAGGCTACTAACTGACGGGTGTGACATAAATCCTCTTAATTTCTTAAGTTCATATAAAACACTGCTTGGTATTGAGAAGACAATTATTCAATTTCAGACCACCTCAATTATTTAAATGACGTCTTCCAATAATACGTCACCTGAAGAGAGAATAATTTTTGACCATTTATTGATTTTTGGAAAAGTGCTAATACATTATGGACATGTTGACTATATAGTAACATTAATGGCCATGTATAGGCTACATGTTGTTTAACCATTTGTTGTCTAACAGAACCAATCAATGTTAGACTGTCTTCTTTTGAGGTTCCCAGATGTATTTAATCGAGGCTCAATAGTCAGCTGTATTTTATATTTTCTACAAACGATCATATCAGTTCTCCAATTAGACTACCACCTACTAGCATGACATTCGTAGTGAAGGTTAATTAAGTATGAGATAAAGTCGAAGACTAAAATTCACAATTAGCTTGTAATTATTAACCCGTCATAATTTGTCTAATATTCCAGAGGACTTTGGAAAAACTAGGAAGTGAACAATTTCTCATTTGAAAGTGTCCTCTTCTATTGATGACTGTGAATGTCCTCTGAAAACGCTCGGGCATTTTGCAAATTCTTCTCGCCTAAATTTTTTTTGTTTTGTTTTGTTTTCTGGTATCTCGCTTAAATTAATGATTCAATGAGGAAGAAGACATAGTGGAAACATTTTCGTGCATGCAGCACGATGATCAAACGGATAGCGGGTGATTTTCCGTCTGCTGCGTGTGAATTTTCGCCCGTGTCCCCCTCCCACGCCCCGCCCTGGAGGAGTGACTCGGTGCCGATTGGTGTGTGCGACAGAGAGTCGCTCAGCCTTTGCTGCCCCAGTCCCGTACTACATCCGTGTGAGACGACTTAACTGGCTGCTCGGGCCCCGGCAATATGAACATCTCCCAGAGCCACGCAGGTCCCCGCGAGTGAGGCGGCGTCGCGGCGGTGAGTCTCGGGTACGATCGCGCCCGTGTCCTTTGGAGACCGGATTCAGAGGAAGGGTCGGAGCGATCAGAGGCGACTGGGAGGGGTGTGTGAGGGTGTATATGCACGCACGCATGTGTGTGTGTGTTTGTGTGCGTGCTCGCCGTGTGGATGGATGGGGAGGGGGGTAGTCCACGCTGTTACCTCCTTGTTACTGTAGCAGTTCCCATACTGTTTGTATCGGACAACGCGCACGCCATGCTTCTCCAGGCAGATCTGCAGACAGGCGGGACAGCTGTTGCAACATTCCGGATAAGCGTGATCTGGGTGTAAAAAGTGAATTATACGGATGCCTCGCAGCCGTAGGGGTATCCGAGCACGCGTGTCCGAGGTGAAGCAGAACGCCTCGTAGCTTAAGAGCAATTGGCAGAGATCATCGTTTGGCAAGACACACACACACACACACACACCGTGCACGTTATTACCCTATGCTGTGAGATCATATCGGAAGATGCATCTTACAGTGACTTCCCATCATTTTTTTTTTAAAAGCACCGTAATGTTTTTATTTTTTCCCCCACGAAGACCACCTTGGCTATTTTCTAATCATCATTAAATATTTTTGTCTAAAATGCTTGCAGAATGAGGTGAGGGATATCCTCGTTTACCTTTCTGTGCCATCTAGTGCGAAAACATCAGCCACGCATTCAGACGTGGACGCAGTAACTCCTGACGGGACGTATTTGATTAAAACGATGGATTTCCTCCGATGACTGAAACGCAGCTTGTAAAAACTCTAAAATGTGTTTCCACAAAGGGCCATTTTTATTAACGATCAATTGACTGCTTTATTGGAGAAGACAACAGCTCCAGGCGTAGGCCGCCTATGTTGGTGCTTTATTTATTTTTTTTGTTTGCTGCATAAATTCAGTTTTGATGACTTGGTGTCTCGTCCTAAGAAGTCGCATTATGGCAGAAATGCAGAATGGTTGGGCTGGGGGAGACAGACGTATACCTCATCTAGCCTGCTGTTGGTGTTAGAGAGCCACAGTACACAGCCTTACTGCTACCCTGCCTGGTGTTTACCTTTTTATGTGTCCCTTCTTATGACTACAGTGAAATTTTGCCTTAGTCCCACTACACTCAAAAGCTCATTATTAATAATCCAATAGCTAGAAACACACGGGGGTCAACTGTTTTGTGACGATATAAACTGACAAGTGCGGAAACTGTTTTTGAATGCACTGTTGACCAGTAATATCTCTGAAATATTGTGACGTGATGTGCCTACACTTGGCGGTTAATCTCGAGTCTGAGTGATCTGAAATGAAAATTAAGGAAAACGATTGTGGTGGTAAAGGCCAGATAATTTCCCTACCCTGTTGTGTCATCTCTAGTGGAGGTCTCAGGTCAGGTAATGAGGTGGATTTTTACATAGAGAGCTGGACACTGGTCCAATGAAGAGAAGTTCTGGGTTTGTGGGGACATTTAGAGAGGTGACTGTTGCGAGTTTGCCTGACTGTGTTATGTCTGCTCAAATTTGTTAGCTGCTGGGGCTTCTGGGGGCAGGGGGCGGTTGTGCCTTGATGCATACTCCAGCCTAGAGATACACTGTCTTAGACATAAACACTACGAGAGTTACACTCTCTCTCTCTCTGTGTTCACTTAATGAGTTTGTGTGCACACATGCATTCAGACTATTGCACTTAACCTGAATGGTTGGAGTAGAGCTCATAGCTCACTAGTATTGCTAGACAGACGCACAGAAGTCTATCCACACAACTTAGACACAAGTATACTGTCACTGTTCTGCTCTGCAATATTGTAACCCCATTTCCTACATGTGTAATCAAAACTGAAAGCTTTGAATTTACCACGTTTAACCCTATTCTGACATTTTGTGCCCTGTTTAAATATTTATGCAGGCTGTGAAATAAGCCTGGATGTAACTTCAGAGCGTTCCAGAGCTTCTTTGTGCCTGGCCCTTTTTCTGTGCATTACATGGTGACACAGCCTGAAATGTTGCCACATGCACTCCTCTACTGCTTAAAGACGTCATCCTGGCATTGGACACCTGGAAGGTCATGGGACAAACAGCGGGCACCTGACTAAAATGACTCACTCACGCTGGTCTCAGTTCAGTTTCATCTTGGACCCTAGTTACCCTAAATCCCTTGTCCACTTAGGGTGAATATAGGCAGCTGGTGACTGGTAATCCACAGGCTTAGTGACATGGGCCGGTTTGAGGCAATCAGAGGACATTGTGCTCCTGGGTGACTTCTGTGCTGTGCTTACCAATGTGAGGAAACTCGTGCATAAATTCCAGCATTTCATTTGCCTTCGCGTGTGCCTGATGGTAGTTCTGTCACATTTAAGCACTCTGCTTTCATGTGTTCCCACCACAGATGGCGCAGTGGTTAAGGTCACCCTGATGTGGCTCACTACATCGAGAGGCTCGGATGTGTACCCCCCTGTATGGCAGTGAAAGTAGAAATGCCTTAGCGAGTCCACAGGAAGTTGCCTCACGGGGCTGGTGGGACGAAGTCTAATAGCAGGAAGGCGCTGGCTTCCAGGGGCCATTGTGTAGGACCATTCCCTGCATTGTGGCCATGAGGAATAGCCTCGGTTATGAATTTGGAGCTGTTCCAGTTGGAGACTCCCACTTAACATGTCAGAATTGGGTGGTTTTTTTTTTTTTTCTTTTCCTTCCCCTCTCGGCAGGCACATGCCAGCTGGGGGTATTTCGGCTGTGCGACTCCATGGAGGTGCTACTGACAGCTGATCCTCTTCAGAGACACGCTGACGAATGCCACCAGGGCTGGGCTTTGTAAGCTGCGGGTAGGCACCTGTGGCCCTTATCCCATGATTGCTAGGGGGAGGGGCCTGTAGTGTTCACCCCCATGATTGGCTGGTCATGTTGTCTGTTGCGTGGCGGGACCAGCGGGTCTGCATATTTTTGCCACAGTTTGTAGTCTGGCATCCGGGTTGTTTTCTTCACAATCAGCAGTCACATCCTCTCTACTTGAAAGATTTAATTTTAGCTGTTGCCGACTCCCTCTGGTTAGTTGGGGGGTGTGTGTGTGTGTGTGTGGGTTTTTTTTTTTTATTATTTTTGGGAGTGGTTCTTGTACTGTTATTTCCCCAATCTCCCTCCCCCCCAGTGGAGCTGGCATTTTTGTCCTCTGAAAAATGCATGAGAAGGTGGACCGTTCTGAAAGATGTGACTTGGAGGGACAGCACGTGGCCTGCACAGTACCTGGGGGACATGGATGTGTCACTGCCACTGCTGCAGCTCGCCCCCATGCCCCCCGCTGCATTTTCCAAACCCCCTCTGAATCCCTGCCCCCCCTCCCCTCCCCAGCAGTGTCCACATTTCAAATGGAACGTTTTCCAAACATGCAGCAGGCTCACAGACTTCCACCCTATGAAATCACACGTGTTGTGGTGTCAAATTACATCTTGGTCTATTACCAGCTTTTTTTTCTTCTTACAGACAGCTGTCATTGCTAGAAGTGTTTAGTTAAACATTGTAACAGTTTTACAGCTTGTTCTTTTTTTCTTCTTCCCCTGCCATATAAACTGGGGGCGGTCCGTTGATGTCTTAGTCAACGAGCAGGTGCCATCTCAAGACTGTCCCAGTGATCTGAAGTGAATTTGGGAAGGAAGGGAGAGAAAAGGGTTTTAATGTAGAGCAAAACAAATTTGTTTGGCACAGAAAGGGGCAGACGTGGTTCCTGGCTAAGGACGGGAGCTGGGGTGTTTAGAAAGTGCCTGGGAAGGAAGGCATGTCTTTGTGACTGTGTGCGCCCATGTGGGTTTTGGCAGGAGCTGGCATGACGATCTATCCCTGCATTTGTTTGACTGTAGCATTTCACGCTGTTCACACCCAAGGGCCTGCTGGAAAAGAAAGCAGACATTAACTCGACGAATACAGTGTCACGTTGTGGGTCACACGCCCCCCCCCCCCAGAATCCTGTAATGTAACTGGAGGCCCACCCACAATGGGTGTCACACTAGATGCACTGTCCACCGTTATAGGCCACTGACATTTTGCATTTTATTTTGGTCTTTCCTAAATGTGTTGTCTCAGCATACGTGCACAGGCTACCACCACAACCATCGGCTGCTGGGTCAAAAAGATGATTAAGCTGTTGGGGTTTTCCAGTTAGTGATAGGACTATTGAGGCTTAAAAAAAAACCATGGTGGGCAGGAGTATCCCGAACTACCAGTCGATGCTAGCACAAAATGAGGCTTCAGATCCCATGGTGGGTGGCAGTATCCTGGACTGACAATCCAAGCTGCCAATACTCCCACCTGGCATGGGTTTTGAAGCCTTGTTTGTCCCTCTGCTATTTCTAGTCATATCACAGGATGGCTTTCGTAAGGTCGTGTTTTTAACTCACTGCCGTGTACAACTGCTGCTTTTTCAGTTAGCTAATTGATAGATGTTATGTTTCTCTGGCATTACAGGGCTGGAGCTGAACCATGATGTCTGGTGGGTCTGGGACGAACCACCAGTGTTGTTGGGTAGGTCCTAGCTGGGCCCGTTGCTTGACTACGTTTTTAGTGGCTTAGTGGCGTCTTTCTATAGCTGCCCCGGTTTAGGAGTGATGGCTGGGGAGCTGGTGACCCAGAATCCGGCCCGGAGCTCTTAGCCCTCAGAGGAAATGTGCTCCTGGTCTCCCTGGGGACATGTGGGCCGGAGCCAATGAGATGTCTGTTGGGTGGGTGTCAGGGGTGTGATTGGTTTGGGGATTGGGTCTGAGCCAACGAACGGTGGAGGGGGTGGCTGAGTGAAGTTTTTCTGTTCTGCTGTGAGTGATCTGGTCTTGTAATCCTCCCCCCGAAGCGGTGTAACCTCAAAGCTTGTTCGCCCCTTTATTCCCGTTTCTTGTCGTAACCTCAGGAGCAGACAGGTTTGGTTCTTCGGCGACGCTC
This sequence comes from Gymnarchus niloticus, assembly GCA_009936485.2. NCBI lineage: Eukaryota > Metazoa > Chordata > Actinopteri > Osteoglossiformes > Gymnarchidae > Gymnarchus > Gymnarchus niloticus. The sequence goes on from JAACJT020000105.1 coordinate 1,614,610, forward strand.
ACCGCGTCAAAATCTGGGGCATGTATTTAAAGAGAGATGACGCGACAGAGACTGTAAGAGTCAGGAGAAAAGAGGAAGGAAATGAAAGAAGCTGAAAAAAAAGCAGAAAATCAAGAGCTTGTCTAAAATCTGAACTCTCCAGCGGAAGACTTACGTTATCAGTGTATGGGGCGATGGGGACTTTAGCATTTTTTTTAAGATTAGAGGATGTCGGTTAGGAGGAACATTAAAGGTGGCTTTTTTTTTTTTTTTTTTTTTTTTTTTGAAATGTCGTCTGTTTTCATGTAATGCTTTATGTTTCAGATGGTTTGACTAAGCCTCTGAGTAAGCTTTGGAGTCTCTACATGGATTTTTGGCTTTCTTGATTTCCTCCCATATGGTGAACCATATGGTGTCCCCGTCTTCCCAGTACGTGCGTCTCGCTGATACTTTCCAGGCTCCCCCTTGTGCATGCAGCTCAAGGCAGGAGGGTCACATGATTTCTGGCATTGGGGGTGGGGGGGGGTGGCCTGTGACCGGGCTGGGTGAAAGGTCATAGGGTACAAGATGAGGTTTGTAGCCATATGTTCCTTTTTATTTGGCTTTGACAGCGAAGCCATTGATTTGTCATATCGTTTTCATGCGTGAGTGCAGCTAACATATTGGTGGAGGGGGACATGGTTAAGTGGTTAGCATCCCAGGAGGGGCATTTCTGTTGTACCCTTGAGAACGATACTTAACCTGATTTACTCTGCTTAAAATGCTGGTTTGTTATACCCTGAATGTAAGATGGATGTTGCTGTGAGGGGCCAGGAGCGACGTGCTGTAAATCCAGCAGAAACCCGACCTGGAGACTTGGGGCTTCATTATGGGATGTGGTAAGGGCTTTCATCAAACGGTTGTCCGTACGCATGTCCCTGCATGCGGGAATCAACAAGGGTTCTGGGATCTTGGTCATAACCTGCTTGGCCCGTCATTGGTAACATTGTCCCATTAATCCATCAAGTCATCCACGAAGCTGGCTGTGTATTGGAGCGGAGCCCGTCCTGCTGTTCTGCTCTCTAATTTTCCCACCTTGGTTCCCCAGCCGCTGTCTCCGAGGAGAAGAACGTTGGGTTGCTCGAGGATGGAATGGCGTGACCATTTGCGTATCTGTCCTGCCAGGCCAGCATTGAGGTTTGAGATGTGAGACCAACCGGCCAGTCAACAGTGCAGGCCTATTTCTTGAATCTGCCTGACTTCTAAATAAAAAAAAAAAATAATGACATGGTTCAGATTCCACGTTTTGCTGGTGACGGTGTGACTGACAGGGTTACGAACCCTGGGGGGGCGGGGTCCTGCTGGTGCAGCCCTGCGTGGAGGCTTCCTATTTCATAACATCAAAGGCCGAATGCAGTTCTGTGATCCTTCCTCGCTTGGGATGCGTCCCGTCCTGCCCAGATGTCTGATTTCTCAGAAATGTGACCAAACTGAATTCTGTGTGACCTCATATATCCAGATCGAAGAACCGTGTCACATTCAGAGACGTTTTACTTTAACATCGATTGCTTGGATTGTTACCAGATAATTCAGTATCGTAGCATGACTCGTGTAATGTTAGAAATCCTCAAGACAGCCGTGGGTCTGGTGAGACCTGGACCACGTTTTATGTGAGAATTCAGTTCATTTCTGAGATGTTATCCTGTTGGACCGGAGCTGATGCTGCCTTCAGTAATTTCACCCCTTGTCTTCCTCCGCTTTGATCTTCAGGAAGGATTTTCTGGTGAAGTTGAGATTTATGCAGCCTGCAAGGCTGGAAGATGGCTAACCTCTGGTCGCTTTACTGTTAAATTTAGGAATAGCAAGTACAGTCTTGCTTTCAGTAATCAGGCGCTGTTTGTTGTAGATGAAATGGGGAACGTAAACAAGTGGCGAACACCGTGATCTAAGAAGAGATATGGTGTCTTCAAGGTTCTAATTTCTTTCATTTTTATTTTCTTCACTCTATGCGACCTGGGACACACAAACCGGGTCCTCAATAAATGTTCTTACTCAAAGGCTCTCAAGATGGAGATTTGTATGTGATTCGTGCTAATCGATGTGGTCTAGTCTCTCTCCTGCACACTTGTGTGTACGCGTGTCAGTTTGAAAAGCCGGAGTGGCTTCTGATGGATTATGCATCAAGTGGGATGTCGGCGTAAAGGGTGGGGGGTTTAAATGGATGTGGGGGGTGGTGGTGATTCCAGCAGCATAGGGCAGATGGCTTCAGCAAGCGCCGAGTGCAGGGCCAATTTTTAATTCGCTCGGCCTTCTCTGTGCTGTGTTTATGAAAGTTTCTGATGCCCTAGGGTTGTTTTTCACTCTCATGTCTGTTTCCTGATTTTCTTTCTCAGGTTCGCTTTGGAAGTAGTTTGACATTAATTACCATTATGTCTGTTATTGACTGTAATTGGGTTTAATCTGCTCAGTGTTCCTCCTTCGCTTAGAGGGTTTGGGGGAATCGCGTTGAATAAGGTGCTATATGTAAAGGGGGGGGGGGGGAACAAACAAACCTGAAGGTGAGTTTGGAAACCGTTCAGTCAGTTTAATGCAGCTGCACGTGGTGTCTACAGCCCGGAGTCCCTGCCTTTAGTGGGAAATAAGCAGCTTTTTAAAAACCCGATTTAATTGCTAGGCACCTGAGTGTTCCACTGGTTGTGCTAACCTGTTTTTGGCGGGTTTACCCATCAGTTGGTTCCCGGTTCCGCGTGACACAGCGTTGCCCAGTTTTGAACAGGCTTCACGTCACGGTCTGATTGGGCTGGCGATGTACCGTCGGCCCTGCCATGGCACTCTGTTTGCCAAGCTTCTCTGGGTGGCACAAATGCCGTTGGTGGGTTTCAGAGCCCGTACTTTATCACTTTCAGCTTTCTTGTGGAGGAGACCTTGGCCTGGATGTGGCTGGGGAATTTTTTTTTTGTTTGTTTTTAAAGTAATGTTTGGTTTGTGTTCTTTTAGTATTTCTGGCATTCCATCGAGTGGGTCTCCCTCAACATGCTACGGGCTTCTTCCGCTAGTCTGCGGGGTCACTGCTGCCCTGTATGGGATAACGGTGTAGAGGGCGGCTGGATGGATGGATTATTACCATTCTCATCACCCCGCCATCCTCTGTGTGAACCACACGTCCCCTCAGGATGGTCCTCAAGTTAACACGGGGCACAGGTATGCGCTAAAGATGACTTGGCACTTATTCATTGTTGTTGTTTGTAATGCTTGATTTATTAAGTTAAAGCTTCATTAAATAAGTAGGTCCCATATATTTAGTACTGCTAATTTACAAGGTGGCAATGTGACTTTGTTTTTAAGTACGGCTTTTTTATTTGGCTGGAACTTTTTTTTTTTTTCCATTTTTAGTCAGTGGAGGCCCTCCTGTTGTTGAGGTACGGGAACAGCGTGTGCCCTGATGGTGGTATGTTGGGAGTGGGCTCAGCCTTCCGTAAACATGGCCCACCCAACTTGCTCCTGGCCTGCATCTCGCTGCTTTTGTCCGTAGCCCCCCCCCGTTTTCTGATTGCAGGTGCTCAGGTCTCTGTCGGCGTTTCATTCTGGGTACCTGTTTAGTGTGAGGATGACAGTGGGTTGGGGGGGAGGGGGGATTCCACTCGGCTGCTTCTGAAAAATGCTTGCAATGTCATACTGCACCCCCACCTTCCACCCCCCATCTGGCTTTCATTTGTCTCTTGTCTCCTTGCTGCCTGCCTCGCAAACCTTCTGGGACAGGAAGTCATACACGTCAGCTTCCTGTCCACGTTTTCAGAGAGAGTGAGACTTCAATGGATAGCAGTCAAGGCTATTGTTCTGGGGTTTTGTTTTTTTATGACAAGTACATTGTTGATAATGACAAATGCACAGACTAGTTAAGATTTGCCTGCTGGGTAGTCATGGTTGGCTAGATGGACTAATGCAACAGGCTGAATAAGAATTATTCAAAATTAAGTGCTGTCCATAAAAACATATTTTAATGTGTCATTATAGTATCAATGACAAATGGAATTTTGGGTTTTCCTGCTGCTCCTCTGTGCCGTGGACTAGGAGATCACCTGAGCTGAAGTGGACTCCTCCTCCTCTCCGGGGGGTTTGTTGAAATGCACTTGTCTGTTCGTTCAGGTCGGCTGCTGCACATCCGTGGACTTCGCATTTAAATAGATCATTCTGTGGAACCTGTGAGTTCCCCATTGGCATAGTGACGCTGATGTGGTGAAGTGGCGGGGGTTTTCACGGGGGGGAGGGGTGTTTAAAGGGAAATGTTCAGTAGGAGAAAAAAGCTGATTGGCTTTGCCCTTTCAGGTGGTTTCACCCTGTAGTGTGGGATATTTTCTGCACCCATATCCTTTGTTCTACTAAAAGACCAGTTTACCTGACTAAAAATGTTAACTGGGTTCTATTTAAACAGCAGGTGCCGATGGTGCAGGTCTGAGGAAAGTCTGAAGTCCTGTCTGCTCGAATGTCTTGTAAAATGTGATTTGAATGTTCTCAGGCCTAATTATATATAAAGGCAGTGCTGCTTAGCAAGCACAGCATTGTGTGTTGCCAGTATGAATGAATGGTTTAATAAACACAGGTTTATTAAAGTCAAGATTATCAGTGGGTGGGGGTGGGGGGGGAGTAGGTGAACCCTAACCTTTAGTAACTAGTAGAACCTCCCTTACTGGGAGTCACCTTAACCAAATGCTTTCTTCAGTTACTCAACTGGTATTTCTGTACAATTCTTTGTGCCAAACCAGATCACGCCACGGCATTTCGACGGGCTTGAGGTCAGGACCCTGTCTTGGCTCATTCTGTGATACAGAATATCTTCTGTTTGAGCAGCTCCTCTTATTGATTTGCTCCACTTTTTTTGGGGCGTGACTGTTTCCCTCACTTCCTGTGAGTTTTTATTTCTAGACGCCCTGATATTTTGCAGTAGAATTTCTTGACGTGTCCATCCAGACATTCAGTGGTCCCTCTGATGTACGTGGTCTCTGGCCCTAAAGCAGCAAAGCAAACTGCCCCCCCTGCCAATCACGAGCCCCCTTACAGCACACCTTGCATTCGCTAGAAGTTTTTGGTGTCAGTGTGGAATGTTGTCTTCAGACACACCTGAAGGTTCAACTTTAGGCTCATAAGTCCAGAGAACACAGTTCCATAACAGCTGTGGGACATCTGGGTGGTCTTTAACAGACTTGAGGCAGGCGGTGATGTTTTTCTGGAATGCAGTGGATTCCTCCCATGAGAACATAGAGCCTGTCCCAGGAAGCTGACCTCCCATGAACACCACACTTGGTCAATGCTCCTGAGCTTCATGAACAGACACTAACAAGTGCAAGACATGCCTGGAGTTGCCACCCTATGGTTCCTTGTCAGTTGTTTGAAGTACCCCAAGTATTGACTCTTTTATATAAGATAAGGCAAGTGAAAAAGACAATTGAGTTGTTGATAACTGGAATGAGGTGTTCCAGTGGTACCAAGAGGTCATAATACTAGAGGTTCACATACTGTTTCTGGCAAATACCTAAATAGTTAAATAAGACATGAATCATGATCTGATCACATTTATGGAGGAAGTTATGCAGAAGTCCAGATCACTTAATGGGTTCACAAAGTTGTGTGTTTTCTTTCCCCCCCCCATCTCTTAATCAAATTTGATAATATGATCCAGTACAGGTACAATGGGACAGTAGTGCAGATGCAGCCTTTGTTTCAACTCTACAATGTCACATGGATACAAAACGGTCAGACCAAACTTCCCCTTTTTAAACTTCTAAAAACTTACCAATGGTACAACAGATTACCGGACTGCTTAGATCATCTCAAGGGCTGAAGCCTGGGGTATTTTTTAATTTGTTTTCCTGTGGCGAGAGTTAGTTGCAGAATGGGTGGATCTACGAATCGGGGTGTGTGTGTGTGTGTGTGTGTGTGTGTGTGTGTGTTAAACATATGTCTAAAGAGTGTGAGCATGTTAGTTTCAGGCTTGATTGGCTGATGAAGAATGTGCTCTACATAGGCACAGTCCTTTTGGAGTCTGGACATTATCCCTGTAAGATCTCCATGTTCTCGATCAATGCACACGCGTGATGCCCCACCCATGCTGAAGGTCTGCACCCTCCAGTTTGTTAACTACTGTGGTTTAGGAAGTAACGTTAAGCCGACATTTGGACATACTGATATCCAGGCAGACTAGGCTGACTGTCTAGCCTTCTCTTGTGGGTAATACTTGGTTTTTAACCCACATAGGATGTTGTTTCTGTTGCACCTCAGTGTCTGCTCATCACGTGGTGCTGCAGTGGCCCAAGCTGCTTTGGAGACCAGCGCTGAGTCTGCTGGTTTTCTGCAGCTTGCAAGAAAACTGCGGTTGCAGGAAGTGGTTAGTGGAGGTTCGAGCACAAACGGCGCATTCTGTCCAATTTTGGTGGAATGCAAGGCAGGTGAGAAGCTGTCTGGCTGAGCAAATGGAAAATTTTCAGTGCAGTTAGAGTGGGGGGTCTTCATTTTTCTAGGATTCACCTCTCCTGTTTGGGACTGCCTCCTGCGTCAAAGGGCGTTGCCGTGGTTGAACCCAATTAGAAAATTCCCACCGACATTTTGGTTGGAGTGGGAGGCGAAATGAGAGCAGAAGCCCAGCAAATCTCTCTTGAACATGGGCTCACAGTTTCATTAAGGTTTATAAACTCTGGAATGGAGTCCTGTCTTATGGTGTTTGGTTTGGACGTCATAAACTCCTCTATATAGGAGACCCTGTGAGTGATGTTTATCCAGTAAGAGTCTCTGGTGGGTAGAAAGTAATGTCAGCGAAGGCTGGCTATACCAGGCGCCATTCGGTAAAATGACTGAATAACTGTGGAATGAATTTTCCCTGGAAGCATCTCCAAAGTATTTCCTGTTGAGAAGATAAACCCCCCCCCCCCCCCCCAGCTTTGATGTTTTGATGGTATGTAAAGGCTAGACTTTTGTTCTGGAGTACAAAAAGCTCTAGACTTAAAAACGGTAGGCAATCTTTGGCTCTCTTAAGCCACACGCAGTTCTGTGCTGCATCCTTCCAGTGATGTGCAGCCCCTTATCTAACACTTGTTTTTCTTCACTCCTGTCAGCAGGTGTTGTGGGTGAGCGTTCAGCCCGTGGACAAGATGGGGCGCGGCTGTGCGAGAAAGCGCAGGCCTCGCTGAGATCCCCGCCGGCCTTGCTAAGACCGCCGCCCCCAGCCTCAGCCATGGCCAACCATCTGGAGCTTCTCAATGAGCTGCAGCAGCTGGACAAGGTGCCCAGCCTGGAGCGCCTCCGGGCAGCCCAGAAGCGGCGGGCCCAGCAGCTCAAACGATGGGCTCTCTATGAGAAGGAGATGCAGAGCCGGAAGCGTAAGGCCGACAAGCGCCGTGGTGGCACCGCTGCCTCCGCCCCCGAGTCTCGCAAGCGTGTCTCCTTCGCTGCCAGCGTGGCCCTCCTGGAAGCGTCTGCCCGAAATGACTCCAATGAGGGTGAGCGTGCCGTGTCCTGGAATGCTGCACATACTGTCTCTGAGTGCCATGCTGGGATGTAGGCCCATCCTGTTAGATGGTCCCCACCTCCTGTCTAAATGACGGTGCCTTGTGGACAAGGTGAAAGACGGTTACCACCACCTGGGAAATCTGATTAACCTCAAATGAACCTGTCCTGCTCTCCGTGATGGCAATATATGGAACAAGCCACTGAAGGGCGGTTGTTTGATCCCCGAGCTAACAGCACAAAGGAAAGACTCAGGAATGTCACACTTGTCGGTGTGACAACAGTGCCTAGTGCCTTTCCGAATTAAGTGGCCCGCTGATAATCTCAAAGACGTCTGTCTTACAATCGATGCTAAGCCTGACATCTCTAAGGACATGGTGTGGCTACGTGCTCACGCTAATGAAATGTTACACAGCAGATGTGCTAGATCTCATAGATTAGCCAGCTACAGATATATTGATGAGGGGATTTAGCATTTCTGAAAGTTTGGTTGAGTGATATGACAGAAAGTTGTATTGCTTTGTCGTTGTACGCTGATAAGGGCTCCTGGCTTCCTTTTTTTCCTCACCCTAGCTTTTTTTTTTTTTTCCCCAGTTATTCAGTTATTGCTGGTCAATTGCTTCTGTTGAACTAGGTTTAGTTGAAAGAATCCACCGTTACTCAATATAGACACAATTTAGCGCCTTGTCTACAAACACTAGGCCAGGGGGGTGTACCCTGAGGCGAGTTTTCCATGCCAAGAGTTAACTCGATTAAGCCGAGTTAACTTAACCTGAATGCCTCAGGCAGTGGGAAACAGCTCCATGACTGCAAGCTATGATTCGTTGTACCCAAAACTCGGAAGTAAGCCTGAAGGAAACCTTGTTAAGCCACTAAACCTGCTTCGTACTGCACCCACAGTGGACTGTCAGTCCAGGACCTCTGTCAATCTGAGCCACAATTCCCAGACTTCTGAGTTCTCTGACAGTTTGATTCTCTTCTGGCACGCTCTGCGTCGCGGAATATTTTCCAGCAACTTCAAACTAAAGTGGGTGTGTTCATGAAATGAATAGACTTGCCTCCTACGTTGGAACAGTCCAGCTTCCCCCCCCCATATCATTCTGTGTCCTCCTCTCCTGTAAACACATTATGTTGAGCACAACTTTCCAGGGTCTCCTTTTCCTTTAAGGATTAATGCTGTTCATTCTGCTGTGAAGGGAAATCTCTGACATTGTAGCATTTGGCCAGATGACATGGCTGCATAGATTTCCTAAAGGTGTTGACACACCACGCACTGAGGGATAATTTTCCTGGGTTACACAGGAATGGACAGTTTTAATTTCTAGCTATTTGTCAGTCCATATAGTCGATTAAACCCGCCCTGCATTTGTTGAGAGCCCCCTTGTAAACTAACCAGTGCGATTACGTGCCGTGAGTTTCCCCATCACCATCTGGCCACATTGATCACCTTTCAAACTTGTTCCACCGGAATGCCGCCGATCATGTTTGCCGCTCCGTGTTCCCTGGGTTCTAGCTGCGGAGCAGGAGGGCTTGCTCCAGTAGTGGAACACACAGACACAAATGTGCTGTTAAACATCAGTTTTACCGTTTCTGTGTAGTGTTGCTTTAGGCATCGTAAGATCTCAGCCATTGGGTTTATTTGGTGGGCAAAGCGCCTGAACATATTTTCATGGCAGTGTCCACTATCTGGCCTCAGGGTTCTGTTCTCTGGCTCTGGAGGCCTCCTGGGTCAGGTGGGCAGTTGCCAGCGAGGTCATCGGGTCTGCAATGCACCCGGCGGCACTCGGAGTACATCTGGGCTAAAATAGCGAATCCTGCATTTAACATTAGAGTCGCAAAGCTACATGTAGGCATTTCCTAAGATGCCACCGAAGGCCATGCGGTGCTGCTCGGTCGGGCCAGATCGAAGGTTACATCAGAGGACTGTCAGCTGCTTCAAAGCCTTCTGGGGATTTAAATTTAAAAAAAGGGGAGCACTTGTGTATATGCCTGTCCTATTTTAGAATAATTTCTATTTATAATCCTGTCACTGTAGAATGGTCTACTTCTGAAAGCACCTGTCAGAAAAGACAAGCGTGAAAATGGCGTGTTCTGGATTCCAGTCATGTTCCAGTACTACTGTGGGCTCCGGCACCTGTACCAAAAAAACAACCCCAGTCAGCTCGACCGGCCAGGGGAACCCGGCTGGGCTGGGTTTTGGATTGAACGCATTGCCGTTTATTGCTGGGAAAAACTGAGGGAGATCCTCATTTTTCACGCTGGCCTAGTTAGAGAGTTCACATTTACAGCCATACATTTCCCAGTTGGTCCTTGCTGTTTTTGTTTTTTTTTTTTTTTTTTTTCCCCTCCTTTTTTTAGTTCTCCTCCTCCTGAATGTTATTCTTTCATGGTAATCAGTCAGAAAGAAGAAATAGCTGAAAAATTTGAGGAACATTGAGATTCTGGAGGTTCTGCTGCATTTGTGTAGAGCTACAGATGCGAGTAGCTCTTTACATGTTTAAAAAATAAATAAAAAAATCAAAACGCTAACAGGAAGCTGGCTTTTATTTTTGCTGCGTGAATGTAAGCTTTTTGTAAATGTGTCATAAATGGTACTGGCGAGAGGAAGCTCTGGTGATTGTTAATGCCAGCTTCCCCCCTTTAATGGACTGCGCCCACGAAGTGGGGCTAAAAATCAGGCTTCAACTGTTTGAAGCTGAACTTCCATTTGGGACATCCAAATAAATTGGAAAAAATTATAACCAGATTTGGACAGTTGCGATTGTGGTAGTAATACGTTTTTGTGTTGTTGTTAGTCATAAAGTAGTGATACTGGTAGCCGTCTCAGTGGGACTAAGACTCGGTGCGGTAATCACCTTGTGGTCTTTCATTTTTCAGGGGTTCTGTTAATGATGGCAGCTTCTGCTGAAACCAGCGGCTGTTTGCTGACAGTTATGCTAATTCATGCAAATTAACAAGGTGCTAATTGCTGCACTTCGCCGGCCAGCGTTTCTGCGGGTGTTCCTGCTACGTGGCGTCAGAGCGTATCTGCAGCTTTTAGAGAGACACCCTCCCCTGTCTCCCCTGTCTTCCCTGCCTCTCTGCCAGTGAGGTCAGCCCCCTGCACCTGGCTCGCTCCTCTCAGAAATCCCCCTTGACATGTCCATCGTTCACGTGAAGTCTCCCGTTTTCTTTACTACCTCTCGTTCCTCTGCTGTGTGTTTTCTTCCAGCCCCTGTCATGCTTCTGCAGTGTCATTGCTCACCTGGTCTGCTGCTCCATCACTTACCTCAGTCCCTTGTCCTCAGAGATGGCTTATCACTCTGGCGGCTGCCCCGAGGGGGCCTGGACAATGACAAATGTCCATTCTTTTCTATTTTTTTTTTTTTTCTTTCTTGAGGGTTTGGATGTTTGTGGTCATTTACTTGCCAGTGCAATTGACCACAAATGATTCCTCAGATTATAGGCCAAGAGTCCTCCCTCAGCTGCAGCAGTTTTGCTGCGTCAGGGGGTCAGCGAGGACATACAGGTGTGTGTGTGTGTGTGTGTGTGTGTGTATACTCCTCTGCAGTGCCACCTTGTGGTGGGAGGTTTCCTTACGCGTTTCACTCAGTCTATTCCATCTTAAAGTTTTTCCTGAGCGTTCTGGGTAAGAGCAGGACATGTGACTTGTCCCAGCAGTGATCCATTTTCGACGTACATTTATTACATGATGCCACGTGACTATTTGAGTTTCTATTACCGTCATTTTCCGTCAATGAGGTCCTCTGTACTTGGTAGGGAGCTCTTGTCTGGCATCTGTTTCCTTCTTTCCCAGATGAAAGCTACTATAAAATCCACAAACTGCAAGAAATGCATGGTTAATATTTCCTGACGTGAGAGGCTTAAGGCAGAATGTAACACAAAATTGCTGAGGTATTACTGAAACTAACGGTGGCCGTAAATGAAACCATAAGCTGCATCTGAAGTTTTGAACGGAGAGGGCAAGTGAATCATGACCGAACACAGCTGCTTGTTATAACAATCTCCCATTTCTTCTAGTTGAAGCATTGTATCACACAGCCTTGCAGCCTTAGTATAAATTCGGTACTTTAATATGACACATTAGTAGTCGCTCCTGTTTCATAAAAATAGGAGAAAGTGTCCATGCAGCGTTGAGTGATGGGTGATGATATGTTCACGGGAAGCTGAGGTATACAATCTGGGATTTGGAGTAGGCTCAAGGTTGTAGATGAGGCTTCAATGAGAGGAGAGAAGTGGAAGGGGGAGTTGAGCATTGAAGGACTTCACCGTACCTGTTAAGGATTATTGTTATCCTGTGAGGGGTGCACCCTGGCACCACCCTTTGCTTCCTGGGTTGGATAATTGGTTATGGAAGATGGATGGATGGATGGATATTCAGGGTTCCGTCCATCCATCCATTGCTTATTCAGTACTGGGGTGGTAGGAAGACTAGACACCTGGGATACTGTGAGCAGGATGCCAATCAGGGCATGCAGAATCAGTCTCTCTTGTGCTAAATTGGATCCAAATTCTCTCCCAGATGAAGCACTCAGGAAACACATGGTGAACGGGAACTTGGAGGCTACCGTACACGTGGAAAGCCGCCTTAACCTGTCCCCTTTGACTGGTTTCCTTTCCAACCCAGCGCCGTCACTGTGAACCGTCATGCTTCAGAAATTAAAATCTAATCACATTCCCTGCAAAGTAGGCCAAGGATTTTCGACAGCGACACGCTCCTTTAAAACTTGGACCGTTTGATTTCCATCTCTTTGGGCAAACGTGCGCGAAGGCTAATTTGGCATGACCTGCAAGACTCCTTTATGGATACAGAAGAATAAAAATTCTTTCATTCTCTCAGTGGGAAAAGAGGATTCATAAATTTCATAATGTTTTTAACAGACGGCAGAAGACTGCCTGGTAAGCTTTCTTGAAGCAATTGGCTCAGCGTGAAACCAATTGTTGCAAAAATTGTGGGCTTGCAAAATTGCAAATCTGTCATTTTCCTTGTCTACAGATACTAGAGTGGCACCGAGCTAATTATAAAACGGTCTTACTTTTAGTGTCCTAGTAAAGCCGGCATCTGTAGCTTTCTCAGCCGCCGGCTCACGTTGTGGCCTATTTTACGAAGGCCTCCAGGGCATAGTTCTCCACGTGTAAATACAAAAGGCATTTTTAAAATGCCTTTGCAGTCTAATTTTAGAGATTCTGCTTTTTCCGCTGGAACTTCAAGTGCGCGCGCGAGTGTAATTGTGTGGGTCTGCCTTGTTTGCATGCGGGTGGCGTGCGTGTCTGTGCCACGTAAGACGTTTCTGCGCACACGTTCTCAGGGCTGCGATGAAGCTGTCGGCTATCGCGCCAGCGTCCAGCTAACAGTTACTCTGCTGTTCTTGGCATGAGACGTGTTGATTTGAAGTGGGAGCGATTATGTCTGCGTGCTCACCGCTGTTGCGTGTTAGGCTACCTAAAGAGACACCTGTGGCTTCTTCGCTGAGTTCTGGTAGCCTCAAGTTGCTCCTCTGTTGTTATCGACTTCATCGTAAACGTTAAACCCCTGCCCCTCTGAAATAAGATAAGCGTCTGGGTGTATCTCAGTTTTGACCTGTTTTGTTATCCTGTGAGGCCTTTTGCCAACCCCCCCCAAATGTAATTGCTCCCCAGGTCTGCCCGGAAAGCAATTTTATCAAATTGTTGCTTTTTTTTCCAACCCCCCACCCCACCCAGCAAAGACATGCTAAGGATCAGATTAAGCGTAATGGCGCTCAATCACGGACGTGGTTCTTACAGTTATTATCATCATAACTACTGTAATCATCATCAGGGAGGGTAGGCTCGCTCTCTCAGGGCCCATGGTGCTTCTCAGTCGTAGAAATGAATCACTTCCTTGACGACTGCATCATCCACATTCCCTTCTTCTCTCTGACTTTGTCCTCTTTGAATTTGCCCTTGTCTCCTGTACACAGAGTTTTGTTGGTGTAGGCTCCTTCCTTTGTGTGAAATCGAAACGGGAAATGCGGCTAGGTGTAGTGTCAGCAGTGCATCGGAATCCGAAGATGGCGTATTTTAAAGAAGCTCATCTGTGTGTGACTGATGCAGGCCTTCAGGGTGGGCTACAGATAGGCCAGAATCTTGTCACTTGTATGAATTACAGTGACTCCAACGTGGTGTTTTAGCATTTTGCTACATCAAGTCAAGTGGCCTCTGTTGTCATACCATCCATATACAGTTATGCTGTGGCCTGAGATAAGATTCCCCAGGCTGACGGTACCACATACAGACAGAAAGTGACACAAGGACAATTGGAGTAGTTTATAATCGTTATAAAATACAAAACACGGCGTAATGTGAGATTAGGGAGCTGGACTCAAGCCTATATGAACATGACACAAGTGAAGTCGATAAATGATGATGATGATGATGATGATGATACAGCAGCAGAGGAGTAAATAAATCAACAATAGAGAGTAAAAGTGACTGGTGTGAGTGAGTTATGGCTATTACAGGCCCAGGTAGGTGGCAAGATGGTGGTAAATTAAGGAAAGAGGATGTTCTTTTTAGGGGGGATATGCCAAGGACAACTACTGTAGGTGGTCTTCTGAAATCTTCGCAGCTCACCCTCTTCTGAACTGTTAATTAGATTATGCAAGGTACTGTGTACTAGGTATAGGTCTCACATAGGCCCCGCCTTCCTTTTTACTGAAACACACCAACAGCGTCACCAGTTATGGGAATGTTGTGCTCTGTCAGTCAGTACCAGTTTTAACTCATTTCTTATTGGTTCCTTTGAGTGATAAGCCCTCCCACCCTTGGATCTGAAACCTCTTTTCTTGGCATACATTAGAGGCTCCCTGTCATGAATATTAATTCATTCCTTTCCATCCATCCGCCCATCCTTCCATCCTAGCTCGAGGCTCGGGTGGCCAGTTGCCAGGTGATTTAAAATGGCAGGCCCCCGACTTAATGGCAAGGAGTCTAATGCTGCTGGGTAGGACGTACTCTATCTGCTTGGCAAGAGCATCACACGCACACCCGTTGTGCGGGGAGAGTGGGTTTACCAGCGTGGCTCTGGGAAGCATATGGCTCACGAGATTAACGACAGTCTGCAGTGCCGTCTTGGCTCTTAGCATCACGTGTAACCCGAGAGCTCAGAATGAAGCCTGTTTACGTGGCAGAGGCTAGCGAAGGCTGTCCTGGCTGTGTGTAGCTTTTACCGTCGTGACGTTCTCAGTAGTGGTGGGACAAATGAAGCTTCAAAACTTCATGGTGGCTGGGAGTGTCCTGAATTAACCAATCAATGCTGGCGATACTCCTGCCTGCCCCATGCTTTTGAAGCCTCATTTGTCATATCATTACTTCCCACATTTGCACCCCTGCAGAAGGCATGAACTGATACCAAAAATGTAAAACTTGTCACACTGCTGTTCATTTTTACCACTGCTATGATTTCAAATGTCTCCATCACTACAAGAGAATTCAGTTTAAGATATAAGAGGAATACAAAAGCCATGCAGATGTATGATGCTGTGTTGTACAGAATCCTGCAGAGATTAACACATTTCCAGCCTGGATTAGTTTTGATGTAAGGATTCAAACACAATGACCCAGCAGCTAGTTAATTACATTGTGTGTGTGTGTGTGTGTGTGTATTATATATGGCCAGTATCCCAACCAGTGATCTGCTCTAATGTGGGTCCTATGATTGTCTAAATCAGGAGCTTGTTTTAATTTTGAAGGATGTGTTGTAGCCATATGTGGCCAGATGCTGCAGTATACTTAGACTTCAAGGAGAGCATGCTAGGCGGTGGGAGACCACCTCCCAGATTATTGGGGGGAGGGGCCACTATGGCCCTAGAGTGGCTTATAATCAGTCTCCTCGCTGTGTGTGCCTTTTAACAGCTGTACAGTGTATGACCTTAATCTTTGGGGTGGGGCTGCTAACAATGGCAAACGAAATGCCTCGGGGAATACGTATTGACAGATAAGAGCTTGGGGGACATGTGTGGGCGGAGTTGAAATGTGTTGACTGTGGTGGGTGGGGTCTGTGGGCAGCTGTCTCTCAGGGATTTCACAGGGCCTGGTGATTATCTTGCCAGATCTCCAGCACCAGGTTACAGAACTGGCAGGAAATGGGCCGAGGGCAGTCCCTTTAGCCTCAAAGTTGCCAGTCGATGAGGATAAACTTGGTGGGAGGGAGCTGTCACAGAAAGATGCCCTTCAGGAAATGTACGCTCTGCTGGCTGGTCATACGCTGAGAGTGAGTGGGGATGATTTGAAAGCCACCCCCCCCCAAACTGAGGCCAGTTCATTACTTTCTGAATAGCGAGAGCATTTTCGCCCAACGGAATGAAGTGCAACATCTGACAGATGCCCACCCAATTTGTGCACAGCAGTGGTTGTCTAAACTGTGGCTGGGGTTGTGGGCAAAGTCCGACTTTAAGAAGAATTCCGTCTTAGAAAAAGGTAACTGTGGCCCTCTAGAGGGGGGCACATGGTTTGTTGGGGCTTTCAAAGGGCACATGTAGAAGAAAATCCCCATTTCCTAGCACTAATATAAATTCACTCCTTGAGGCAGAGAAACCCCAGGCTTCCTTTCAATAATGATCTTCTCAAAGTGCTTCCATGGACTTCCCTCAGTTCTCCCTTGTCTTTTCCAGTCCAATACCTGCTGAAGAACAATGTCAACCCAGACCTCTGCAACGAGGATGGACTCACTGCCCTACACCAGGTAAGAACAGCCTATCTGTACACCCCCTCCGTTAGCCTCTTTACAGTACATGTTGACCCACACTGTGCAGGTCCTCTGTGTGGGTGTCTCTCTGGCTGGACATTTTGGTCCAGGTGAGAGTGTAGGTCTCAGCAGGCATCAACCAGTTCAGTTATGGGACCACAGGGCCGTCGTTCCTCACTTCTGCTCTTTGGGCTTCAGTTTTGACACCACTCTTTACCAGAATCCAGGAAGAGGAAATGGTTTGGAGAGCTGTAAGCCAATAACTGTCCATGTCAAACTCGAAACCTACAGTTTCTCGAGCCTCATGCTTGCAAATGAAGAACCTGCTGTCACACCAGTGCACCTCAAGCAGCTACAGATGAATGGGCAATGCAGTCTGTGCTTCTTATCTTCCATGCTTTAAATGATCACATTAATACTTTTTTTATTAACTAATGCAGAACTCTGATCCACTTTTTTTCATGTTGTGATCCAGCACAGTTGCCCAAACATCTGTAAATCATCCTGTGTATGTCCTGGGGGGGGTCCCCACTGTGTTACTTTTCAGTGTGGTTTGTCTCTCGCTATAATGACTTTTTTTTTTTTTTAAACAAAAGATATTTTGTATTCTGCTCATTTCGTTCCTGCCAGTGCGAAAACATTGCAGGTTTTGTTACTCTCACATAAGTTCACATACACCAACTCCCTCCCCCTCCCACTCAGTTTTGGACTCTCCCGGGTGCCCAAGCCCACAGCCAGGCCACAACATTGACTGTTTGTCTCCCGCAAAACGAAGGCGTAACGCGCGTCTTCGCAAGTCGTGAATGTTTGAATGCATGGTCAGAAAAGC
This sequence comes from Gymnarchus niloticus, assembly GCA_009936485.2. Taxonomy (NCBI): domain Eukaryota; kingdom Metazoa; phylum Chordata; class Actinopteri; order Osteoglossiformes; family Gymnarchidae; genus Gymnarchus; species Gymnarchus niloticus. Next base: position 1,631,601 of record JAACJT020000105.1, read on the forward strand.
TTTGAAAGGCAGCCATTATTTACTATTTTCATTTTTTTTTCTTCTCTAATGGGGGATCACAGAGGAGGCAGATTGATTAAGGACAAGTATGTGTGATGTAATGTGTGGGAGTTTGGTTTTGTTCCTGTCTTAATTCTCTACATGAAGACTAGCGTCCAGGCAGAAACTCATTCCTTATTCTTTCCAGTTATACTTTATCTGCTCTGCTGAGGGTCCCCAGTCTTTCATCTTTTCAGATGCTTTATCTAACTCGTTACTTGGCATCCCAGTGATTATACCAATCTTACCTTCACTAATCCCATTTACTTCCACTGAGCTTCCTGCCCTGTGCAGTACACAGCTTCTTAAGTGTGTTATGTAAAACATAGGATGTTTTTTCCTTTTACTTTGGTATTTTATCATTATTTTAATCTGTTTTTATATCCATGGCGTGCCAGATGAATTCACTAGTACGTAACTAACCAAGATGACCTCACTGTACGTTGCAGACGCTTACTAACCATGCAGCCTTCAGGCATCCACTTGCTTTCGGCTCACTTTTTTACCTCGGGTTTCCTAAAGTGGTTGCATTTTTCTAACTTGTTTCTCACAACTTGCATTCTCATGGTAATTTATTGTGATGAGGCTTCAGAATCCATGGTGAGTGGGAGTTTCTAGATTTACCAATCAATGCTGGCTACTCCCACCCACCACGGGTTTTGAAGCTTCATTTAGTGCTAGCATTGATTGGTTGATCAGGATACTCCCACCCATCATGTGGTATTGAAGTCTTATTTGTCCCATCGCTACTCATTTCTACCTTAAGGAGACATTCCTTTTGAGATGAAAACCTGGTATCTGTATGTTTACTCAATGTCAGATGATCGTAATTGATATGACATAGTTTTCTATTTGCACAACTGAGGAGTTAAAGAATTCTAAGTGTGGATTTGGCTGAGGGGTCACCGAGGGGTTGCATCAACATTATTAAAGAGTCAGAATTAGCCCACACGTTGTTCTGGAATCAAAGTTGCATTAATTTTCTTGTTTACCCATAAATCATGCTTTCTTTAACTGTAATAAAGTTCGTGCTAAAGCTAACTGCAATTATAGAACTACTGATGTGAAGGAAGGCACGTCTGTCAAAGAGATTGTTTCGTGTCAAGTTACAGATGTAAATTATTCACATAGCAGAATTCTATAAATTTTATGAAGCATTTGCCTTGTTTGAATTTTCTGTTACTAAATGCATAATGTTAATAATATTTAGAGCATACATAAATGCCTCTAACCAGAAAGTTTTGATGATTATCATGACAGTGTCACACTATGAATCCCCCCCCCCCCCACTGGAAATTCTCCACGCAGACGGAAATGCTCGCTTCAAAAATGGAGCGGTAGCGAGCATCACGCTGCTGGGGCGCCGTCATCCTGAGGATCTTCTTTCCGGGAAAGAGCCGAATTTTCCATTGCACCTTATATTGTACCAACATGCACCAATGATGCGAAAATCTCGAGTGCTCCGGCCAGAATGTGCCTTAATCCTTTATTCGGCTCCGAGGATACTTTGAAGTAATAATATATACATAACATTAGAAAATGAGGCAAGTGTAAGTAATTTGAATTGTTACGTCGGGCACAGCGGCAGGACCAAGCAGACTAGGGTTGACTTGCTGATGGCTCACAGAGCTCAAAGGAAAGGTCAGAGAATGACCCGGCTCAAAGTAAACACAATATATCGGCTTCATAGATGGACACACCACATGAAATAGTGCTCTCACTCTCCACCCCTAGCCTACATGCTTTTAGAGGCTGGGCCTGAGCCGTTGTCACTATCCCAGCGTCCCATAATGCACCTGTCCTTACCACCTTTTTTTATATTATAGCTTTGCTCTCATTCTATCTCTATTCTGCACCATTTAAAGTGGCAGTATAGTCAGAGATTATATTCAGGAACTTATTAAATAAATGTTTTTTTTTTTTTTTTTTTTTGCTAAAAGCTATAATATTGGGTCCATTAATTAGAGGTAATTTTTCTCCCTGATACCTGCCACAGTCTTAAAGTGCTGGCCATTGTTCAGACCTTCACTCGGAACGCTGTATATGATTCACACTCTGCCTGTCATTTCTGATTCTCCCGGAAAATGACATGCTGGGTTTTACAAGCAGCCCTGAATATGCTGGAGTGCAGATGCCTTGCCATGTCATTCCGGTTGGGGGTGGGATGGGGGGGTTTCACCAAGGGTGCACTTTCCCTCACCGCAGCGGGGAGGCATCAACACCTCCGCCGCTTTTGATAACACCTCGCTCCTGACCGCCCGTTGTGCTGAGAAGTGATTTTAATTCATGGCAAAATTAAGCCGTCATTTGCCGCGTTAGTAAACAGATGGCTGCCTCTTCCCAGTGCTGTATCGACAACTATGAGGACATGGTGAAAATCCTCCTGTATCACGGAGCCTCCGTCAACGCACAGGATAATGAGCTGTGGACGCCCCTCCATGCGGCAGCCACGTGTGGCCATGCTGGCCTCGTCAAGATCCTCATCCACAAGTGAGTCCCGGGACCTGGAGTCTATTACTAGCCACATTTATTAAAGGAATATGCCACACCGGGGTTACTGGTGTTACCGGCTGCTACTTGGTAAATATATTAATACTGTACTCCGGGGGTGCAGGTGTTACCGGCTGCTACTTGGTAACTCTGTTAATACTGTACTCCGGGGGTGCAGGTGTTACCGGCTGCTACTTGGTAAATCTGTTAATACTGTACTCCGGGGGTGCAGGTGTTACCGGCTGCTACTTGGTAAATCTGTTAATACTGTACTCCGGGGGTGCAGGTGTTACCGGCTGCTACTTGGTAACTCTGTTAATACTGTACTCCGGGG
>JAACJT020000105.1:1654437-1665779 GCA_009936485.2 Gymnarchus niloticus
TCTGTGCACTGAATAACCTAGGTAATAAAGGTATTTGCTGTCTCTAGACTCCGAGTTGACTGTTTTTCCACCACACATCCTAACAACTTCACATCTTCACTTTGACTTCCTCTGCTTCTTCTGCGTTGGGCTGTTGCTTTTCAGATATCCGAGTGAGTCTTTCCTCCACTGTTAACAAGTTTCCCAGATCCTGATGTAATGAAACATTCCCTGCTCATTGTGTTTCCATCACATTTGATTTAGCATGGACCGCCTACTGTGGAATGACAGGACTGCAGTTTTGGCAGGCATAACAAGGCCTGCATTGATCGAATGGTTCCACTTGTACTAATGTGTGGGTCCTTAGCTCATTATTCCAGACCTCTTGATGATCATATGCGTGGTTTTTGGCAGACTTTAGATGAACATTCATGGCCTTTTTAGTGAATGGTGGTATGCACTTTCCTAGACTGCACATAGCCTGTTTTTCCTAGTGTCAGTCTGATAGTGGACTCATGAGGGAAGAAAGGGCCTACATTAGAATCGGAGTCAGAAAGTTTTACTGACCAAGTCTGCTAAACACACCAGGAATTTGATTGGGTGCTCCATGTCATGTGGAATTTTTTCCACATATTTTTGTTCTCTAGACTGTCGGCCGACAGAAGAAGCGGGTAGAATGGCTGAAATACTTTAATAAACAGTAAAATATGGGTTGGGTAAACGGTGACGAGAACTACGGTACTCCATGACAAGATTGCAAAGTGATGTTTGTTATTGACACTCCAGTTACCATAGCACCTCACTGCTGTTGGTGTGGGACCCTGCTGTGGGGAAATAACCTTCCCAGTGACTGGTGCTTCTGATTCTGAAGGCTCTGAGTCTTCTGGCATAGGATAGAAGATATCCCCGAAAGCTGATCTAGGATCATTTGCGAAAACACTGGATGGTTTTACCCCTCCTTCATGGAGATATTTGTAGGGCATCCACTGCTGAGAATATTTATGATGAGTGTACTCCATTTGAGCTATGCTTTATAATGTCCTGTAGTAGTAGTCACAGATCCTTAGTGATTTGGCTTTGTAACCATTTCCCAACTAATGGGCATCAACATCTTATCTTGACGTGTTCAGATGTTCTATTCCCAAGCAGCATCAAAGATTAACTAAGAACTAAGACATAGGTTGAAACAAAAAAAAAACAACATGTACAACAGGAAGTTTGCAGCCACTCACTGATAGCTTTCTTCTGTCTGTAGGGCCAGAGTTAAGTGAGTTTACCTTGCACAGGACTGACTACCAAAGTATTCAGAGAGCTGTGATCATCTGTGTTAACCAGAGGGGCAATAACTTACCCACACCTAAAGACTGCATGTTGGATCACTTTTCACATGAACAAAATGCAAAAAACCCCCTCCCCCTTCATATTACTAAAATCTACAAAAGAATGAATAAAATTCACTGAGAATGTGCAATGGCCAAAATGTTTTAAGTCATTAGTGTTGCTTGTCCAAAACTCCAGAAAATCTGTGTTCCATGAATTCAAGACAAGTTCTGTTGAATCCAATGTCTGTTTTTTAATAATACCATAAACTAGCATTGGTTGCCACAATTATATGGATGTAGCCACCCTCGTTACAGAACCCTCAGCATTCTTACTGTACTGGTTAGTGTTTTCAAATAAAATTAGCACTCTACCCATCCATTGTATTGTTGGAGGTTTTTCTGTATTCTGTCACGGTCAGTTCAATCTAGAGCCAATCCCAGAGTGTATGATGGCAGGCCTCAGCATTTTTATTGTGACGTGTCCATGCTAACGGCCATCATCAAGGTCTCAGTCTCTAGATGGGGGCACAGGGAGAAGACACTGCAGATCTGGACTTGAATTCGCAATACTGGAGGTGTCAGATAACAATTCTACTAACCTGTCCTGCCACCCAAAACCCTGATCTAGTGTTATAATACTGGAGTAATCTGTACTCCATACAAATCAACCTCAAAAATAAGAGCAGAGTAACTGATGCCCTGTGGATGTTTGATTTTAACTGATGAACTTTGACTGTGAAGTCAACATGTGAACCTTTGAAAAAATAAACAATTAAACATAATGTTAACGATTAAGCAGCATGGTGGCTCAGTCATCAGCACTAAGGCTATGAGCCGTTTTCCACCGCAGGCTCTTGGCACCTGCTGTGTTTGCATTAGCATTCCACCCAGAAGACTTTCACTATGGGTGGAGAGGGTTCTATAATCTGCTACTGACGTGTGAGAGTGTCTGTGTTTCTTGCGATGGAATTGCCTCAAGGCCACAACATGCAGGGACCCTCAGTGAAACCTTGCAGTGGAGGGAAACAAAGATGGATGAATAATAGGAAATATTTAATGCGTAATTAGTGTGAAACCTAGAAGCTAATTTTATCGTTGATACATTGCCTGTATTGTGAGGGTGGTGTAACCTGAGTCAAGGTTTTGTAGCAATGCCACATGGGAAAAACAGGAGGTGAAAGGTCACAATGGTGAATACAAGTGAGTAAAACTATACTACTGCCTTTATGCACCTACATATGACTAACGCAGAGGAGTAGCCAGCAAAATCAAAGGTGTAGATATACTGTAGAAAGGCATGTGAGCATGTTACGACCGACTATTAAGAAATCTGAAAGTACCCCTGCCCACTTTTACTCAACTATAATTTAAGCAATCGTTTGCAATTGGTTTGGTCCCTGCTAACTTTCAAGCCAAACCTCTCCAGCAAAGCTAGGGTGTGACTTCTGAGAACATTGTTTAAATCATCCAAACCCAACAGCTAAGTGTCTAATTTTTAGACAGATGGACATTGAGATTTTTTGTTTGTTTCTTGGCTTTCACTGCACAAAACGTTTGCAGAAAGAAAAAGTCCCCAGTTTGTAGAAATGGTGAAGCCATGTTTTAAAGACTTGAAAAAAGAGAGGTTCATGCAGGTTTATCTGTAACGTACATGAAATGTTAAAGTAACAACGGCAGTTCGGACAGATTCTGTTCAGTGGGGGGGGGCAAAAACCAAATGGCACACAAGCTCTTTGGTCTCCCGACATTACGGCTAGAGCTGGACGCATCTCCAGCCTCTTCTCAGTTTCAGTTTAAATGTCACAAAAAGGAGATGAGACATTCTAAGCTCCGTATGTGGTTGAAAACACCTCGCCCAGCCTCATTTTGGCAAATGACATCCTGAGGCTGATGGCTGTTTTGCCTGTGAAGGAATCATTAAGTGCTTCCTTTCCCTTATACCGCTGTGCCATTCTGTGAAAATTAATGGAAGATGTATCTGACACTAAACAGCAGCCCACCTGTCCTCCCCCCTGGGCTACTGGGATTAAGATCCTGATGGGACAGTGCCTCCAGAAGAAGCTAGAAGGTGCTGCTTGTTCGTCTCAGTCACTTCAAGTTAATGTCGGTGATGCTCCTTGCTGCACGAAGGCACTTTGATGGTGGCGTTCTTTCTAAATGCTGTGAAGTGGTGTATATACTTTAGCGGGTGGGATCTCCATTCTCCGTCGTCAGATGTGCCGACCCGAAAAGTCAAAACTTAAACGTTAAGGAGAAGGGTCCTTTTGGACAGCCAGCGTGTTGGTGGCTGAGAAGCAATCCACTGTTTTCTGACTTGGAGAGAAACGTCAAGCTGGAGGCTACATTCCTGAGGTGCATTTTTGTCAAATGTAAGAAATAATGCGTATCAATGTACTATGATTTAATACAGTATACTCACGTATAATACCAAAATGTTTAAACGAAAACATTTTTACAAACGGAGGCGCTGAAAACTCACCTATCCCTCGAATTAATGGCAGGCGTCAGTTGATTTACTGGTGCCCTGTATAGTACCAAACAAAACCGAAACCAAAAAATGTGTGACGTTTACTCTGTCGAATATTGAATACAATATCATAATACCATTTTCAATTTGGTCTACAGTTCTGTTTCCGTGAATGAAAATCGAGTGTATTTAGTACGGAAGAGTCGATTAAAAATCTTACGTATAACGCAATGACTCAAAGAAATGTTTTTTGCAAATGCAGCCAAGAGGTCACTAACTTTATATATATGGTGTATGTCAGATGAGGCAATTAAAAAAGACAGATTCGCATTTTATTATGTAAAAAAGCAACTGAAGTTTTCAATGTCAAAAACAATAAAAAGTATAACCACTGGGTGGCGCACTTTGGCAAAGAATAATGACATTTTCACTGGTTGGTCGAAAATCCTAAGAATTTACATACGGCCTAAAGAAACTTAAATTCCCATCCATCAGACTATCTTGTCAGATTTATTAATAATATTAACAACAACAGCAACAACAACAACAATAATAATAAGCACAGTGGCTCATTGATGGCTCATACCTTCAGGGTTGGAGGTTTGAATCACGCCTCCGACATGAATTGTAGGCTAATTAGCATGTCCAAACTGTTTGTAATGTGTGAGTGTGTGTGGGTGACTGTGTCCTGTGATAGACTGGTATCCCATCTAGGGTGTCCACCACCTTGTGCCAAAGGCTCCCAGGGATAGGCTCCAGGCTCCCCCACAATCCTGAATAGGATGAAGCGGTTTGGAAAATGGATGGATGGAAAATAATAATAATAAGTATGGAATACATGCTTGTATGTATAAACTTTTTTGGTGAATATTTAATACATTTTCTTGAAATATGGTGAAGAATTTGCTCTATTTGTTATTCTTGTGGAGTCATGGTACATTAGTGATTGTACAATCAGTACTGATGTTTTTTTTTGAAAAGGTCCTGGAAATAGATTTTGCTGCCTGAAGACCGATTGATTCGGATCCATGGGGTTCTCAGTACTAAACAAGCATGTCTTATACACACCATGGCTGACTGAGTACACACTTTGCCACGTCCAGTGTGTGTGTCCCCTGACCTGTGACACCCCTCCACGAGGACAGCCTCCATCCGTCTCTCAGCTGCTTGCTTCCACGCAGAGCTGAGCTGAAGCTCAGACTCACGTGACAGAACTGCCTTTAACTGTTCATGTCCAAATACGCGACTGACGCACCAAGCAAGGATGCACGATATCTGCTACACACCGAATTATTGTTCAAAATCTGTAGAGACAGAATCGCTTGGTACAAGAGTTAAGATTCAGACTCTTATACAGACGAAAATCCATGCCGTTATATGAATTTGAGAGAAGAATTGTAGTTTGATTTTCAGAAAAACTTAAACATTTGTTAAAACTGAACGAGTCTAACGACTAAGTAGGAAAAACCTTGTTTTTTTGTCAGTTGACTTCTGTGGCACAGCATTAAATGGGAAGAAAAAAACAAAAAAAGGTTTCTAATTTTGCTAAGTAGTTTAACAAGTAATTTTGGCAGAATTTGACCATTTCTGCATTGCCTCTCATGTTTGCTGTCATCAGCATACACGGAATGGGGCTCATTTTATTTTTCTAACCAATGTAATGAGCATTTTCTCGTTTCATTTCCGAGTGTGTGGATTACCACCAGTAGCTGGCAGTTTCATACAATTCTCAGGAAGAATCCCCCCCCCCCCCACCACCACCATCTAGACTTATTACCTTTTCATTGCATGAGGATTCTTGGGAAGCTGAGATTCTGAAATAGCAAAGAGGGGAGGGGGAGCTGTCTTTTAATGTAAATGTCACAATGTAGTAATGTTGTTTTAAAAACCTTTACACATTGATTCACAGAAGCCGGGGGTGGGTGTTGTTATTGGAACAAGAAAAACACCGACCCTATGCAGTATGCATAGGTTTTAGTTTCCATAAACTTTAGATTTACACCAGGACAGAAATGTCTCTCGGTAATATCAGAGGGTAAAATTAAAACTGGCAGTTCAACTTGCATCTAATATCATAACTCTCCTGGATGTGTAGGGCATCATATGCAATTTTACCGTTTCACACTTTTTCGGAAAAAATTCTCCTTTATTGGACTCCAGGTTTACGCTCCTCTGATTTTGTCCCTTTTCCTACCGCTCACGTTTCTAATACGTCTCTCCTGTCTTCCAGTAGAGGCCTGAACACTGTGCCCATTGACATGAAGGCGTTTCAGTGCACTGGCTTCTAAGAGACGCCTCGCTGCTCCAGTCGACTTGCCCTTTTCCTGTCACGCTCGGCCGCTCGGGCCATCTGATTTCGCTCCACCGTCGCCGCAGATAAGACGGCGATCCGACTCCCCCCAACCCCCCCCGACGGACCCACAGACCCTCTCCCTGAGACTGCGGCCAGCTGCCGTAAGTACAGTGCTCGGGTCCGCGCCCAGCACCTGCTTACAAGATTAATAAATAATTCCGACTACAGCGTCGAGAGAAATAAATAAATAATAAAATAAATAAATAACGTGGGGACAGAAGCTGAAGGAGATTTGATGTGTCAGGCGGCAGTCGTGCAGGAGGATAGGACGGAGGCAGCGCCGCGTACTGCAAGTCCTCATTAGTCAGGATCAGGTCCCTTTATTGCCTTCACCTCTCTCTCCCCTGGATGTCCCCCATGGCTATGAACAAATTGGTGACAGCAATCCAGGCCGCTTCGCCGGGATATACCGGGGTCTGTCAGGTGACGCCAGTGGCAGGGTGTACGTTTCCAGGCCCGTCCAGGTGGGTTAAGCCCCTCCGTGCGTGGACGCTCTCTGAGACACCCAGAGGCTTCCTGGGCTCTCCCGTGAATACAGGAAAAACAAACAACAACAAATAAAATAAAATAAAATAAACAGGTAGGCTGGTTTGGCAGCTACAGTAAGAGCCAGGTCGATAAGACGTTAACCACGGCTCCTAATGCTCTCCTACCAGGGGAATTTCCTCGCCGGAATTAGTTTAAGCATATGGGCTCCCTCTACACAGGTGATAAATCAAAAGAATAGCGAAAAGGACATTATGCTAAATATGTAATTGCACTACCCCTGTTTTTAATCAGGTACCAGTCTGTGTCATACAAAGCGCTTCAAGTGGAAAACGCTTTCACCAGAATTACTTCGATACAAATAGGGGTTAAAAGCGAGCTTGGCGTTTTGCTGCATTTTGTTTTCCGCCAGCTCTGGCGTCGTTTTGCGGTGGCGACGAAAGTTGAGTTGAGGGAAGAAAAAAAAAAAAAAAAAGCTGACGTGTGTGCATTTGGATGGAGTCAGAAAGCCGAGAAGATTGTATTTTGAGGCTGAATCTTAACAAGGTGTCAACTTGACCTGCCAAATAAAAAAACATAACTTAGTTCATTGTGTTTAAACAAACATTATTACTGGATCTCCTTATCGGGACATTACCTGCGTTACACTTCACGTTAATTTATATTTGTTATTAAACCATTGCACTTATATCAAGGTTACTGTTACTTTAAGGCATTGCCTACCTTCTCTGGAAAAAATATTGGCATAAATTTAAGTTTTGTCCTGGACTTGCTCACAGATTTAAGTATGCGTATTTTAAATGCTGTTGTGCTTTTGCCATTTTGTGACAAAAAGGACTGTATAGATCATTTAATTGTTTATATTTGAATGCATATTATGAAAAACCTTTGAAGTAGAAGGAGCCTTCAGAAATAGTTTCTATTTCTCGCCGACTGACAAATATGCGTCAACAAATCGCTCTTGCGAGTCCTATCAGCGTACAGCTTTTCAATGCTCAGTAAAACACATGCGGTCATAAAATGTAGCCGTTCTCAAACCGTCTTATGCTGGCGTTGATTGTTGGTTTGGGTGGGCTGTAAAAGTCCGCAGATTTTTCCCGATCTACATGAAAATGAGTTGGTGTGTGTGCTGTTGGCTCTGGGGGAGTACAAAACTTTGCCCCTCTCCTAGTTTAGCTGAGCGGTTGGCTCCTGATGGTACAGACAGGCAGGCAGTGCTGTCAAACTCCTGCCTTCATCACAGCCGCTGTTGCCTGAAAGGCTACAGGAAAGCTGGGTGGAGACAGGCAGTATAGTGAGGAAGCCGCATCTCATTAGTGTAAATGGCAATGCAGCTATAGCACAGCTGATTTATTTTATTTTCCCTTTCGTTTGTTTGTTTTTTTTTTTTCTTTCTCACTCCTTTTCCTGGGATTTCCTCTAAATATTGTATGTGGCAATTATACTAGGAGCGAGCTGGAGATACAGTAGATGGAACGTTCCAGCTCATAGCTGGAAGCTGGTGGGGGGGCGACCCGTCACGCTCCGTCTGACAGCTCCGTGTCCGTGTGCGGCGGTACCTCGGCGTCTCCCCTTCTGATGCACACCTGTTGTGCATGATCACGGCGCTCACACCTCAGCTCATTATCTCGAAGCCCCGCCCACATTCCCGCATGACGCGACAGCTTCACGCCCCATATAGTCCACCAGTGACGACCGAGGGATGGAGGTCTCTCCTGTGTCTGTATCATAAATGGCCAACCTTCATCCGTGCTGCTTTACATACTAATGGATTCCATTACCATGAAGCCTGGTATTGAGTCTAAATCTCCTTGGCTTCTTTGAAGATGGGTTCTCTCTAGCATCTTGAGGACCACAAGACACGGAAAAATGTGAGAATCAGTTGTTTTGAAGCAGAGAACAGAGCTGAAGGGAACCCACACCATGTCCTACTCTCCCCTGTATAAAATCCAAAGCTCAGAGCCTTCAACACCCTTGTTCTGCCCACCCTTGTCAACAAGGATCACTGTATCAAAGGTGCTTAATAAAAAAAAGGGAAATATGGAACCCACATTGCACTAACAGAAGGCAGAACGAGCAATAAATTCAGCAATCGTACCGCGAGCAATTGGCTTCAAGGACCTGTAACTGGCAAACGTGTCCTGAAACATTTTAATCTCACCGCCAGCTTCTAGCCAGGAACGACCGTGTTCCTCATTAGCTGTGATTTGTGGTTGCTATAAGTGCCACGGTAGTGAGGTGCTCCTCTCACAACTGAGCAAGACAGACACAAGTGGGTCAGGCATGCGGCGCTACAGTTCAGACGTTCGTTTCCTTCGTCAAGGACAACGTGCTCCTGCTGAGCGGAGGGGCAAATGCGGTAATCGGCACACCGAGACGAAAAATTTGTGCTGGCGTGGCCCAGAGGACGTACAGACTTTGCAAACTGTAGTAGTGTAAAGACTTGCAAGGATGGAATCTCCGAACATGATGTGTGACGATCCCAGCGAAACTTAAGCATCGATATGCAAACCCAGGCCGAAGTGTTGAGATGGTGTTCGCCACTCAGTTTAAAGCGTGATGCCGGGTGTCACCTTTAGGGGGAGCCAGTGAGGTCCAAAAAAAAGAAGGCAGACCATGCAAGAACCGCACCGAGGCCTGCCACCATGAAACCCATTCAAACTCCACGGAGGTTGAGCAGACAGACAATTTCTTTCAATTAGTCCACCTAGGCTGGCTCAATAAATTTTAGTTTGTAGCTCAGACATGAGGCCCTGTTGCACGTCCAGGGAAAAATGAAGACTAATGGTCTGTGGGTACCTTACTAAGCTTTTCTTTCACTTAGTGCCTTCACAGCTTTTTTCATCTAACCGTCGCTCGGTTGCTGACCACGCAGCAAAATGTTAATTCTGTTATCCGCAGCTCGGGTTCCACTGTCGTTTTTATGCATTATTTTGCTGTAGTTACAGGCTGCGGAGAGTTATTCATCACCACCAACAGTGGGCATGAACGAGCAATCACTCATCCAACGAAGGCTTGTGCACTTGGGTCCACACGTCAACGCCGCGGACAAAGATTTGGGGAAGGCGCAATGGGTGACTGGGTGAGGAGTGGAGTGGAGTTTGCTCCTTCTTAATGGGTGGAAATTCATTTTTAAAACTACTTTTCTTCTCTATCCTTTATTTTTATGATCCTACGTGGCGAAGGTCTTGCTGACATATCTTAGGAGAACAACAATAGTCAAAATCGGGGTTCCAGTGGATAATGTGAAGGATTAAGCGATGTGATACTTTCCTGATGCAGGGAGGTAGATCATTCAGAGGGAAGCAAGCTGAGCTGGAATCAGACCAGAGTTTACTGCCATGGGAAGGTACTTACTGGATATTTACAAGAGTGCAGAACAAAAGAAAATTGATTTCCGCAACAAACACCTCAATCAAACTCGGTTATGGATGGCTAGGCGCAGAATCTGTCACGGTTAATCTGGAAAAATAAATATATAAATACTCACTGTTTACACTAATTCAATTTTCTATAGAAGTTTTTTAGCTTCTTAAACAAAAGAGGGAGAAATGTCTCACTGAGGAAAAATGACTCTGGGACCACTATGGAAGAGTCCAAACTGTAGTAATCTATCCTCCGCGTAATTTATATGTGCAGCTATATATGATAAATTATAATGCAGTTATTGTTGTTCCTGCCACCCAACAACGATGACTATGCCAGACAATTTTATTCAGTTTGCAACACTTTATTTTTATATATAAAACTAAAATGAACACATGAGGTGATGCATATTTATTAAATGCTTTGGGGTGACTGCATTGGGAAGGGCACTGTATAAAAAAAAATTGAATTGAATAGATTAAGGATGCCCTGAAAGCCTGTACTGGTTGGAACTTGGAAGAAGGACGGATGATTTAGGAAGTCTCCAGTGGTATAAATAAAAATGTCAAATTAGATATGCAGCTCACTTCGAAATAATAAACGCCTCTTAACTCGTGCCGTTTACGTGTCATGTATTGAGATGGGCGCACGTGTCGTTACACAGAGAGAAACCATACCAGATGCAAAGTAGACTCTTCTATGAGTGTCGGACAAACTCTGACTCCTCAAATTATTTCTGTTTCAGCAGAGAACCATCGGGCGTGAAACGCAGATTTGAAAATACTCAGTATCCTCCCAACCCCCTCCAACACCATCCAACCGCATATTTTCAGTTAGTGTGAAAATTGCAGCCCCCACCTGCACCACTCACCCATCAATAGGACAGGGCCTGAACGGATATATTTTTAATTTCCAATCAGCTTTGGTGGGACTCCTGCAGGCGCTTTCATTAAAACAACAATAAAATGTGCAGTTGAGTGTCAGCGTGTAGTTGACAGACACCTCATCGCCCAGACTGAGGGAGAGAGGAAGGCATCAAGGCAGTCAGGGCCCTAGCTTCCAACCCACAATAATATAACAAACAGCAACAAAGAAACAGAGCTAAACAAGCCTTTATGTTTTTTTTAATGCCGACGCTCTCATTACATCGTAAGATAATTCCATTATAGTGTCGCCATGAAGGGGGAGGATTCATTAGAGAGCGTGGATGGTGAGAAACAACACACTGCTTCGGAAATAATACTCTGATTTTCGGGCATCCAATGTTAGAACGAAAAGCATCTTACATTCCTTAATGCCTAACATCTTCATTTCCCTGCTTCTAGCCAGGGGCTCTTTAACCCCCAAAGTGTGAACTTGACCCCCCCCC
>JAACJT020000105.1:1665814-1684705 GCA_009936485.2 Gymnarchus niloticus
GGCCTTCGCCAGCTCCCCGCACGACACTCCATTATTCTACTACATCCTCCAGTGTCTGTCAGGATGTGCCTCAAAGACGGGCAATTACGAGTGACACGTACGAAAATATAAAATGCGGCAAAATAACATGTCTTCTTATGCCGAGTTTTTGTCAGCCCTGATGTTCCTCTTAAATAGGTGATTTTCTGACAGTGCCATAAAAACCAGTAGAAGATGGAGAACAGGAGGCTGGCAGCAGGAGAAAGCGGGAGATGGCCAATAGCATGACAAGCTTTTTCCTCCCTCAGCGAGTGCCGAGGCTCTCAACCCTCTGGATGATCCAGCGTGGCATTGATAGTGAAATTTCCGCGGCCCTGGAGAGCATCTGAACTGACCACAATGTGGATAGTAGGGAGAACAACTGTCTGGACAGTTTCAAACTTGGGGTAGGAGAATCTTTGAACCAACACGACCAGCCAGCTGTGCAAAGATGAGAATGTAACATATTGTTGCTAAAAATGCATGCATTACATTTACTGTAACGTTAAGCACAAAGTATTGCCCATAGGCACTGGCCCTAAATGTACCATGCATCTACAGTGTTTCTGGAGGGATCCTGGGGTGTGGGGTTACATGCTGTTTCAATACATGTTATCTTGAAATTAAGATGCTATCATGCCTCGGCTGGGCAAACTCTCCCTTCACCAAGGGTACCTGAAGTGTCAAGCCTGAAGTGATTCACCGGTCTCTTTGAAAATTTATAGAGGTCGTGCATGCGTGCTTGTAAGGTCGTTTAATGCTTTTGGTTCAGAGGCCCTCACCAGGACGCCTTCGAGGAGATGGGGAATTGGGGCACAGAAGGTAACAACAGGTCCCATTCTTTGGAAAATCTCATTAAAGGCACCATTCCTGACAGCTGAGTCACGGAAGAGAAAACACTTAAATTTGGATATTGCATTGAGATTTGTCTTTGTGCACGGACAGAGAACACAATCCTGCCGGGAACAAAGGCGGCGACTGATGTCGAGGAGCAAATGTATCGACTAACGTTTCTGAATGTATCTCATTTTCGTGTCCTCTTTGTTGCCGACGACCTTTCTGCAACCCGCGCTACTTCTTGTGTGTGTCGAGCACTCGGGCTCTTCCCTGGGCTGTTACATACAGTGAGTACTGAAATTTATATGTATTTTTTTTCACATTGACACATATTGCATTCAGGGGTATCGCAGACCGGAATGACTCAGATGCAGCAACGAGCAAATAACAGCGATGGCAGCTCCTGGGCAAGAAACACCACTCTACTCTCGGTTCAGCGTGTTCATCAGCGTTAGCCAAACACTGGCAATTACGCGCATTTGCTCAACGTTGCACTTTTGTGCTAATTTCATTAGCGCTAAACTTTTGTTTGGGAGCTGAATGGATGCTATCATTGCCTTAATTTGCGATCAATGGCTCGGATTATGCCCTACCTCAGGATATAGCCCTAGGGAATTCACCTGGCTCATACTACATTTCTGAAATCTTTATATGCTTGTTTATCCTACCAATGTGAGTCAAACATGAGTGCGCTTGCTTGAAACCATCATTTTCTATGGTTTTAACCTATACACTCATCTACAGGAGTAGAAGTTCGTTTTATGGATTGGTAAGTCAGAATTGGGAATATTTGGGCCCAACTTTTGTGTAGCAAATCTGTAAGAGAACTATCTGGTGAAGAAGGACAGTGAAGGATGACTCAGTGAATGACGTAGCCTCGGCAGTCTTCTGAACGCAGTCACTTAAAACTTTTATGGAAGGAAGCAATAGAATGCCTGGGAACTGCTGCAGAAGAGCTTGGGCGATGTGTCAGGTGATTTCCCGCTCAAACGTGCTTGTGAAATTGTTATCAAGGCAAGTGGCAGCTATTTTAGGTAATCTGCGATTTAGAGACAATTTCAGTCAGTTCTCCTGAACACTGCTTGGGCACACCTTATGGCTTCTACTGTGTATTGTAATGAGTTTTTTATTTTTCAAGAAGAAAAGATGCCATGTATGACATTTACAACCACTGCACATAAAAAGAGAACATTTTCCATATCACGAACCCGTGGCAAATCCGAATAAATTGCCCACGTCCAATTGTCCATGTAACACTTGGGAATGTGCGGACATTCTTGGACCCAGAAATCAGGGGAAAAAAAAAACAGTGAGCACTGGAACACCGTTAAGCCACTGGCATCCCGTCAACCAGTAGGTGACACTCAGCCAGTAAAGACGTGACACTTAAAGGCTGCTGTGTTCAGAACCAGGGACCTCTGGGGTCAGGAGGTGGCATTCAGTTTCAATAGAGACTAACAGTGTCCCTGTCATTAGAAGGGTCCTTTTGTACCAAAAATGAATGAAATATATAAAAAAGCATCTTGAATGTTTCAGATTTATTGTTATCCTTTGAATATGTTATTCTGGTGCAACATAAAGTGTTTCCTTTTAGTGGAATCTGCAGAGTTACTCATATATCTAACCAGGTATTAATTCAGTACAGAGTCACTCATATATCTAACCAGGTATTAATTCAGTACAGAGTCACTCATATATCTAACCAGGTATTAATTCAGTACAGAGTCACTCACATATCTAACCAGGTATTAATTCAGTACAGAGTCACTCATATATCTAACCAGGTATTAATTCAGTACAGAGTCACTCATATATCTAACCAGGTATTAATTAAGTACAGAGTTGTCTTGGGGGGGACAAACTCTGCTCACACAGAATGGGGGTATGACTCCATCCATCAATCGTGTAGCTGTGTGGCCAGAATACTTACTCTTCTTAAAGAGCAAATTTTAGAATTCCTATGTGTCACATGACACTTTTCAAGAAAATAACCTCTAAGTCCACTTAGTTTTGTTGGTGTCACAGATATGGAAAACAATACTGGCAATTTATTGTGTTTTAATAAGTTCCATTGATGTTTAAGACATCTGACATTATGTATGTCATTGCTGTGGCATTTAAGAAGTGTCAGATGATTACATTTTTAGAAAAATTAAATAGGTAAATCACAGGCGAAGTTAATGAAAGTTTTCTGAAATGTGTACTCGGAGCATATCATGGGAATTGTAGAAAATCGATCATTTTCTTTCTGACTGTCATTGGTGTTACTTTGCTTTCTGCCAACAGCAATGACCTTGGAAAGCTACTGGGTACAGTTTTCACGCCTGACATTCTTGAGAAAATAAAATGTGTTTGACGTGAATTTTTTTCTACCGTTTAAATAAAATATTTGTTGAAACTGTTGTGTGGTCAGCTGTGGTCAAATACCACAGCAGATGAAATTATAAGCAGTCTGGGGACCAAAGTCCTTTGTGCATCACTGAGCATCTCATTAAAAGGCACAGGACATGACGTTACGCTCTTGAAACTCAGTCTGTACATCTTAGAGGTCCTCATCATGAGAAAACCTTCCATATTGTATACAGAGGTGCTCTCAGTTGACACAGAGCAGTCTCCTGTTGGCTTTTACGCAAACTCATGTTGATCCACTAGCTGCCTGAACCCATCACACATCATTGTCATACATCATTCACCAGAAATACCCAAGAATAATTTGGCTTTATCGCGCAACCTTCTGCAAACAAAAATGGAATTTCCTGTCTGACTGTCCACAGTGTCCCTTGCGGGGAGGTTTACGGGAATCTGCCGTAATTCTTTCGCAGGCACCCGGCCTAACAGGGCTCCAGGGAGATTCGGTGGCTCACGAAGGAGACCGGACATGTGTCCCAAAACCATTTATGAGAGTCTGAAGCAGAGAAGGATTTTTGTGCAGTATTTCTTTATTACCAGTAAAGAAGTATAGTTCTTGGGTACCTCATTAATATAAATACAAGTGATAAGTGTTCATCAGTGCACTATTAAATAGAGACTGAAACAATATTATGGCTAAGCACAACTGATTTTCCTCTAATGGACTCCAAGAAGCCTCCTTCAAATAAGGCAAACTACTTGGAGACAGAATTGACACTTTGGGAGTATTTGCCTGTTTCCAGATACTGTATTGGCCAGTAGGGTGTCATTACAGCTACGATAGAGACACTCGCCCTGGAATCATAATGCAGGCTGAAGCGCGGCATTGGAGTTTCAGCCAAACTGAAGAGACCACATTGTGTGGTGTGGTGAGGAATACACTGTGAACATTACTCCAGCTCCTGTGAGCATACAGTCTGATGAAGTGGGGGAGAAGCATCTGGAACCATCAGCTGGAGCATCTGTAGACCGGGCTTCAAGCAAACAACTCAAGCAATAAGCCGCACTGATTTGAGACAAAATAATAAGGACTTTCAGATGGTTAGCAAAACATATTAACAAATTATTCTGTGCAGCTCACAATCGGCAAACTGTATTATACGAGAAAACAGGACAATGTTCTTTTTATTGAACCAAATGAGTTAATGAAACATATTTTAGAAATGAAACACATATGCTTATCTTATCACCATGTTTTCCCATTTACTGTTGGAATTATTTTCATTACATGTAAAATCTAATTTCTTACTAATTTAGTGTGCAGTTTAAATATTCTTCAACTATTATGGACTTTAAGCAATTATTCTTTATATCGTAAGGAAGTCAATATTTGGCCCATTTGTACTTGTACGAATGATATATCATTTGTAATTTTTATTACGGTATCTGTAAAGAAATATACATTCATTTAAGTTTTACCAAATGGTGTTATCTAACTAAGCAAAATGTGATTAAAATGATTTCCTTTTGCCTCCTGAATCATTTTAAAGAAGTCAGCAACTCACTGGCTGAGAATCAGTGTTATCATGGAAAATAAACGGGGCTACTACATTAAAAACTTTTTTTATGCCATTGATAGTTTCATGTTGGGTATTTATGTCCATCCTCAAGTGAAAATTTCCTTGTGCAATTTGGAATATGTGAAACTCAACTTGCAAACTAAAAACTGCTTTACAACCTGACAACATGGACAGTTTACAGTGTATGGGAATAGAACATCACCTCAGAGTCCCTCTCTGGTTGGCTGTTCATGTGAATCACATAACCTTTTTGGGGGATATAAGGGGGGGCTGCAGGGTACTATGATGCATTCTCCTCTTAAGATATTTGAATGGGGTGCATCCATATGGCTGGCTGTTTCTTTAATGTGAATACAGTGACTAGCTGTGCAAGTAGATGCTTGTGTAGCTCCTGGGCTTAGCAGTATGGATGTACAGTATATGTCCAGGGTTGTGGGGTCGATTCCGAATCCCTGATTGTGGATTTTGCATGTTCTCCCTGTGTCTGTGCGGAGTTTCAAAAAATGTGTCTTTTTTTGGATTGCTGTGCGAAATGTAAAGTGCCTGTAATGTTGGGTTGTGTGTCTCGGTTGCCTTGGAGTGGGGGATCAACACGATGTGCAGCCTACCTGAACTGGATGAACGGTTTTGGGAAGTGATTGAACAGGTACGGAGTTTGAGGTGGAGCTTGTTTGGAGGACCTGGAATTCTGATGCTGGCAAGGTGTTTAAATCACACATTTATCAAAAGTCTAGCTGGCTCAATAGGTAAGCTAGAAGAATGATCGTTCTGAATGAAGATGATGATAGAGAATCACAAATGCACCACCTCCTGTGTTTATGCCCTCCTTCAAGGGATGGTTGGTTTTCTCAAACAGCTTAAAGTGAAGGATGTTGGAACATTGCCACGGAGACCAGGTGCCTGAAAGAATGGGCCTGTCCTTCAGCTGGTCTCCTGCCTGGAATGTTAGCTATGTTTCCTGGGTATCGTTCAGTGACAGAATGCCGACCAGCGACTTCTTTAATAACTCATAAAGCAGAAAGGCTACCTTGGCTTAAAGGTAAAGGAACACTTTCCACTCTTCAGTATGTATATGTGGCCTTTTTAGTGACATCTTGTAGTTTAGAATCATGGCTTGCTTCTCCCAGGAAGTGAGGAAATAGAGATTAGAGGTGATACGTCATTCCTTTGATGTGTGTTTAGCTTGCTGCATCATTTGTCTTGCATAGAAAAATAATCTTACTGGATTGTGCCAAGAGTCACATTAAAAGCATTTGATAACAATCCAGAGCTAAGTAGAAAAAGAGCATTTAGTATTTGTAATGATCCAGTTCAATTTCAGAGTAAAATTGATTTCTAAGTAATTTGCTATTAATAATGAAAAATAAAGGAGGCTTCAAAACTCACTGGAAGTGACACAAGCATGTTCTGTCAGTAGGAATAAGATCCAATAAATAAAGCTGTGGGCAATGTTTGACGAATCAGTGACTTACAGCTCACGCTAATCCCTGGTTCAAGAGCCTTGGCCCACCCAATCACTGATACCCACAGCTCAACGTGAAAACCAAAAGAAAATCCGCTTATCCCATCTGTCAATGGCTCTGGGCCTGTGGCCGGTTCGGTCCACCTGCTAATGGACTTCTGGAGGGCCCCCCTAATGGTCCACTCAGAAGAAGATGATATATTTTGACACTCCCAGGGAGTGTTTGCCAAGATGAATGGGAGCGGCAGAGACATTTACACACATTTATGTTTTTAGTGACTTTGCAGACGCTTTGAAAAAAACGCACAGATTTTCACGGTTGGATATTTCCAGTGGAGCAATTCGACATAAAACACCTTACTCACAGGCACTTCAGAGCCTGCTCCAAATTTCACTCAAGCTTACAGCCTTAAGTTTTTTTTTCCTAGATCCTGTCATTGCGATTATATAAGCCCATACCCATTAGACAATGTGGCATCCATCGTCAGCAACCATCTCTGACCAGTTTATAGTACCGTGAAAATAATCACACAAGCACACGATGCACATGAATAACCCAATGAATTTATTATAACAATCAGGACAGGACCGTAAATAAGGAAAGCTCCATCTTTCTTCAAGCTAACGTTTCCTGCCAAGCCAGATAGAAAACTGATGTCTGGTGCAGTCATTTCCTTTCACACATAACGAGACCGAATATTTATACAGCCAATGTTAAATTGCTGGCCAGTGATGTAGCAGGAGAGCCAACATGGTGTATTTCTGTGTGGGAGTCACTTTGCCATGTTTTTCTTTCCTGACCTCCAACGGCATGCTTCCATAATCCTTAAATCGCTCCATGAGGACTCGCTGCGGGAAGAAAACTTAGAAGACGCCCATGAAATATACATTATAATTCATGCATGCACATCCACCAGTACGGGAAAATGCTTGGCTATCTCACACATACACAAAACAACTTCATGTTATGCTTTCCAATTCATGCAACAGGACACTTGGCTTAGCTCAAGGGTCTCTTTCTATATTAAAAACCTGCAATCTCTATGTTGAATAACAAATCCCAGAAATCACATTTTTGCTTGTGTCTAAGCTCCCTCTAACCTCAACCCTCTCCCTGACATCCAGTACATCCGTATAAAGGAAGCCTGTACCTCTACTAAAAACCGGTGTTTAACGTGTTGTCATGTAGCAGCTTTGTTAGAGCAGGCTGGGTTGCTCCCTCTGCAGTGTCACCCCGACCCCCAGAGCAGGCAGATATGGCTGGGTGTTATGTAATCATAACCTCCCTCTGACCTGGTTCTACATCTTGGAAAAGTGATCATATTTTAACTGAGTCAATACTGGGTGGGTATGGGCTTGGGCTTCTAGTTTAACGAAGTACCGTGGAGTAAGGTCTGCCTTTGTGTAGCACGGTATAGTTTTGTCATTGAGTTGGTCCAATTACAGATATTTTCTGAAGCATACCCATGGCATTATAACTCTATATGTTTGCGGTGTTCTCTTTCAATGAGTACATACATTAAATTTTATATAAATATTTACTAATATTTACTTTATATAAGTAATTTATTAAACCCTCTTTGGTCATGAAATATTTAATATCTGCTTTAGCTGTCAATATGCTTGAAAGCCAAAAATCCTGGAATACTGGTCATGACAAGTAAAATATTAAAACTTGTGAATGCATCGATCATGTAAAGTAGCCTACAAGTACAACATTAGCAAACTGGGAATGTGTATCAGCGTTGAACTGTGCCTCAGATTTAGGTAACAGCATTAAATTATTGATGTGTGTTATTAAGCTGTATGTTTGGTATTGATTTGGTTGACTGTATCATGCACAAGGTTAACACGTTTTAACAGCATTTGCAAAAGACTTAATAGACCCATCTAGCAAAAGTATTAAAAAAAACAAGCAGTTTGAATATGAATCTTATTTTGAAAGGGGAAACGGAATCTGATCTCGCCAGACTAAGTAAATTGTTATTCTTTATACAGTACGTTAATCTGCAATCCGATACAAGCGTTGAAAATGTGAGTCTGAACTGACCTAAATTTCGTAGTGACAAGATCTGGCTTGATACCAGAACCCGAAAGGCGTGGTGCACATACAGGATCAGCGTGTATGGGCAAAGGAAAAAGCAGCTACATTTTGACCCAATTTTACAACTGGATGTATTTTTTTGGACCAGGCCTTGCTTGAAGCTGTTATGCCCAGGAAGGCTTTACTAGCGCTTTGAGCGGGCATCCTTCAAATTAAAGTTATGATGGACTTCAGTGACACTCGTTACTGTCTCGCACATTTGGTTAAGGAGAAAATACTAGTAAACATTTTATATATCTACTAAGATTATGCAACTGTCCTCATTTGTTGTAGTGCTGCACTGGAGAATCTTTACACGCACTATTAACGCACTATGTACAGTTCACCCTCTGTTTTTGCTCGGTGTTGACCACAGAGCCATAAGGTTGACCACTTGGTAAATTATAAACAAAGGGATCATCAAGAAGCTCGGTAATTCTCAACACGCACCCGTTCCAGGTCACTTTGGACTACAGTTCCCATGGTTATCTAAACAACTGCGCCCCCGGCGTGTTCAAAACTAAGAGGAAGTTTGGCGTCCTTGCTTGAGAGGGTTTAAAACACAAAACTTAACAGAGGAAGATTTTTGAAGATTATAGCATCCATCCTTTAAAAGAACCTCCAAATGAGCTAAATGAACTTTCAGCCGTAAAGGTAACAAGTAGCGATTATGAGAAAAATGCCCAGTTCATGTGAAATAAGACTAACTACCTATATAGGGCAGGTTAAAGTGAGACAGTACTATAGAAGCTATTTCGAAATTAAATGTTTACATTTAAATGCCTTAAATATACTTTCAAAAATGTAAATACGGGTAATGTGTTGAAGACGACGAACAGTGAATAGTTAGTTATTCACATAAAACGCATAGAAGAGAAATTGTATATGGCTTATTTAGACTCACAGAAACTGAATATTAATGTGTCACACTGAACTTAAGCACCTTTGCCACACTCCAAAATTCCGAAATAAAACTTATAGGCTACCTAAAATACGTTATGTTTTATTATACATAGTCCTAATATGCATGCAACAGTAGTATGTTGACTATGTATGAGTAACACATTACAACTCAGGAACCAGATGTGATGATTTTGGCTTGCATGTGACAATCTTCATTTTATTCAAGTGAGTCGTGTTGCACACGCAGGGTTTACATACCTGCTGTACAGCTGTAAATGCAGTGTACATTTACAGTAGCCTGTAATATTTGCTTGCTAAACTGACGATATATTTGAAGCAACCTAGTGTGTTTTTCTTAGTTTAACCTACATATAGAACTTACTGTACATGTTTTTAATAGAATATTTCACCATAAGTGTCTTTAATATACTGCATGGTCTTCTCTGTAGCACTTAAACCTGCAACCTCAAGACTGTATTTTCACTCACAATGTTAGCTAGGATGGTATACAAATCGTTGCATCTCCAATGTGCTGCTCAAAAATGTTTCTTGCTCACATGACCTGCTTTGGAATTTGTTAAATAATCGCAGAGCATAACATATGCATTTCATGCCCCTAATGTTATAAGTAGTGTGAGGTGTATTAAATATTGATGATATTTGGTTATCGATGGCAGGCAGAAAATGAAACATCCGACTATTAACATCCAAAACAAATTACAGCACTGAATTTGTTCTGCTGCTCAGTTTTCAAAGCAAAACCTTTTTAATGTTTGCTATACACAGCTGCTGGCCAACCACCAATCATCTGTGCATTAATAATCTCATATAATCTCACTGTGACTTTATCCTTTATTTTTAAATATGACAACTCATGTATGTAACAGCCTCACTCGTTTCAAGGAACAGGAATTTATTTATAAAATGAGAATGCTGCCAAAAAAACAATGAAAAATAAATTTGCTGGAAAACCCCTAATGAAAATTCTTGCAGAGTACTTTTGGTTTGTGTAACTGCATTATCTCCGACATTTGGAGCATTTGATTCGCTATAGCCCAGACAAGATATTTTAATTTCACATATGCAATTTTTAGAGTAGTGCACGGATTCAGAACGTGTATGGGCCAAAAAACTACAATTCATCATTTTGTGGGTGGAAAATAAACACATGCACACTATTGAGAAATACCTCAGCCATGCCTGGTCCCAGATTATATTTGTGTGATATATATGGTTGAACTTTTAAAGTCAATGTACTTCTAAATCCCACGGACAAATGTTGGTTAACAGTAAAAGCAGGAGAGCCTCATTTAAAAAATAAAAAGTTTCCTACTTTGATAACTAAGTAGAATGCTGAGGTGTAACTATCCATGATGCAAAGCCATACAGTAGACCTGATTGACAATAAATTGCACGTAACAAGCTGAGTGCATGTTACAAGAACCACAAATGTGCACAGTTTGCTGTAAATATCGATAGTAAACATTGTCACATGACCTGCAAGACATAGTTTTGACAAAGATGAATTTCATTTTTAGATTAGGATAAACAAATCTGCTATTTTAGCAATTAAAATGTGTTTAAACCCATACTGAAGTGGAAGGTCAAGTTTTTCTTTATTAACGAAAAAAATGACAATAAATGGCTCTGCAGAAACATTTAAATGGAAGAGACGTCATCACTGAAGATTTTTTTCACACCACGTTTTTGCATCAATCACTGAATACTGTGGACCAGATGGGCTGAATTCAAAGGGTGCTGGCACCAGTGTTTTGGAAAAAAAGTCATTTTGTTGCTTGAATTAAAATTCCCGGCCTACCCATAATGCGTTTCTGTCTGTTTGTTTTGCTGGAAACAAGCTTGGCCCTGTCCCCTGGTCTCTCCCTGATCCTGTCACTCAAACTGGCAGCCAGGGAGGAGAGAGAAGAAGCCCGCCCGGCACAGAGCAGCAGCGAGCTCACGCTCTCGATCGCGCCGTCCTTGTCCATTCAGCCCGGCCTGACAGGAAGCCGCTGCACATGACTCCAGTCTCATACATATGGAAGAGCACTGGTAGATGAAGCAGAATAATAACAAACACACTGGCATGTACACAGATTCACTTGCACACTGACACATGCGTGCATTTGCACTTCTGTCTTTCTGGCCTGGTTTTCCAGACACGGTCTTAACACCTTAAAAGAGATGAAAATTGGCTAAGTTTTGCTACTGATAAATTCTTTTTTTTTCAGTTTTTCAGGAATTTCACCCTTTGAAGGGCTAGCATTTCAAAACCCATACACACCGATAAACAAGACACACACACTTTACTATTGTAGGAAAGAAGCATCACACAGCACGCTGACTTCCATCTTTTGGGCTTGAACATAATTCTTTTTTGTCCGTCTTACTTTTCCAGGTCATCTTTCAGCCCTTCTTCTGCATCAGCAATGGAAGGGACCACTCTGTAGCAGACACGGCTGCCCACACAGACCCCCCCCCCCCACATGGGGCACGGTTAGTGACAGTCTGTGCTCTCAGGAGTCTCTAACCAAGGATTAAACCACAGCACACTAATTGTCAGTTGGATGTAAAGTCCTCAGTTGGCCCTTTATTGTAAACTTACATTCTTATAACTGAAAGGTATGCGCATCGGTGCTCATTAAAACATTAATACCACGTGTGATTGCAGGTCACCCCTGCACAAAACACAGGCAATTATGACTGTATTGGCTGTTTATAGACTCTCTCCATATCCTATAAAACCACACATATACTTTATGGCTATAAATGTAGCTCAGCTTCTCATAGCTGGACCACTGTAGGAGGTGGGGGGTCATTTAAAAAATGTATTTTACCTTTTTATATTTAATTCAAGAATGATCCTCAATTAACTTTGTTTGTTGCAGGGGCATCTCAAGAGATTCTTGGCTAGCTGGGCTATGCCTTTACTATGGAGGGCCGGCAGGAGTGCAAACAACTGATGATGTACTGTATGTATAATTTCTCTAAATTGGGGGGCTAAAGTCTCCCTAAAACGAGCCTAGCAGCACCCCTGATTTGATGCATATGCGATATTGCTTCTTCCTGCCCAAGTACACATATCTGCATATAATGAGGGAGGGGATAGTGGTGTAATTTAATGCATGTGTTTTTGGAAACAAGTTTCCAATATCCTACCTATTCATCTCTGTACTTTACATGCAAGTAGGGAGGGAAAAAATACTGAAGCCAGACAATACCAACAAGGAGTTCATTTGTCTAGATTTGCCACAGAGAAATTTTGTTCATTATTTCCACTATTTTTCAGCAAATGTTTCCTGCCTGTACACACATAAAGTATGGCATGACTGCAAAAATATGAGTGTTACAGCATACTGAGGACCATTGGTAGGTAGGGCCTGGTACTATGTGAACAGTAATGATGCAATTTTTTTTTTTTTTGCATCAACCTTCTTCATTCTCAACCTTCCAAAAGCAAAGGTGCTACAAAAGCCAGAATCACGTTAACTTGTTTTCGGTTTCGATGCTTCCATGGTCATGTATTCTTTGGCGCTCACCTGGTCACCATAACAACGCCCCAGTAGCATGTCATGTGTCTGTGTGGGAATGGGGCTCATGCAGTTAATGAATCGCAGGCGGCTGGTGAGAGGCGACTGTGTTGACCTCTCCTCATAACCAATGCCCCCCCTTTCACTCCCACGCAGTGCGGCCTGACCTCACCTGATACTACCAGCTGGGACAGGAAGAGAAATGCAGAGCCCTGGAACAAACTTAGCTTGATGAAGCAGTACAAGGTGCACCCCCAGGTAAACAATCCATCCGTCCATACATCCACTAAATGCTTATTCTGCTGAGGGTCATGGGGGAGCTGGAACCTATCCCAGGCAGGACAGCGCCAAAGGCTGGGGTCCCCCTTGGGTGGATGAAGCCCATTTTATCCCATGAAGAAAGTGAATGGTTTAGTGAAGGATCATGGCTGATTACATAGTTAGATATTGGAAATGCTCACTTCAAAAAAATAATAATTATTCATTTTTAGTACTTTAATTCAACCAATTACTGCGTACATGCGCCAATTACCTAATTACCTGCATTCGAAGGATTTACCTTAGCTCTGCAGGCGTACTTTCAGTCATTCTTGTACCTGTTGGTCAAAGACACTGTGTAAGAGCTCGAGTCAGGCGAAGTGAATTTAGGAACGCGGCATGCAGGAGGATGGAAAGGCAGAGCCTCATAAATGAGGTGCGCTCATCGCTGGGCGAATTTTCAGCACCTTTCAAAGCAGCAACTCCGGCTTGCGTAATGAAAGTCACGGCAGATGAAAAGTCATGGCACGGCGTGTTTAATTCCCAGTAGCGGGCAAAGGTCGGACATCGAAATTCCGCTGCAGTCGGAACAATAATAATGAACAAGGTGGAAGGCCGGGGAAGGAGATGACAGCCGGCTAATCAAAAGCAATATGAGGGGAGAAAATAATCAGCATAGGGGGGGAAATCTGTTCTGTGTCACAGGTAGGAGAAGGCATAAGCGGTACATGACATATGCAAAGCACAGCACTGCGCAGCTAGCCAAGACAAAGTGGGAAAACAGGAGAACAGGCCCCCGCATGTCGAATCATGCTAAAGAAGCTCGGTAAAAGATGGGCAGTGCTAGTGTTCTCTTTCCCAAATACACACCAGCAAAATTAATTTAAGCAAAACATATTCAAATGAATTCCCTTCCAGTTGGTGGCCGTCAGCATGGACTACAAGGCCCTGAATGAAGAAAAGCCTGACTTCTGAAGGTCTTTGCCGCTGCTTCAGGGTCACCTGGTTTCGTAGGTCCTCCTGTCCTCGTTAGGTGCTGCCAGATACAGCCTCCCTATGGCACCAGAGTCCTGCCGCATAATCTTGGAAACAGTCGGTAAAACGATGTGCATCCTTCTTGCATGTTCTTTTGTGGGTTTCCTTCTGCAGTCTAAAGACATGCATTGAGCAATAATTGGTGTGGCTAAATCGCCAGTTGTGTGTGACTGTGCCCTGCAATGGGTTGGCACCCCATCCAGGGTGTCCCCTGCCTTTTGCCCTAAAGCTGCCACCCCATAACCCTGAATCAAATTAAGAGGTCAGGAAGATGGATGGATAGATATTTATACAGTTGAAGTCACAATGCAATGTTTTTGAAGACTTTAGTTGGTAGCAATTTAAAAAAAAAACACAAAGCTTCAATGTATTCTGACTTTAATCATGCAAGACATTCGAAAAATATTTCGATTAAGGCAAATTAAGAGCTCAGACTTCATGATGGGACACAGGCGTCAGAGAAGAAAAATGCTGGACTACAGCAAGCAATGAAAATATTTATTACTAGCAATCTCATATAATGGGTAATATGTGTCAATTTAATTCATTAGATCTATATTGAAAAGCACAATTAATGGTTAAGGCTGGTGTCTTGTACCTTACAATATTGCTTTGGGTTAAAAAAAAGTCTCTTAAGCTTGTGCCTGCAGCAGTATTTCTCTTGCAATTTAGAGAGATGATTGGAGAGCCGCATCCGTGAGCCACAGCTAATTCATGCGATATAGAAGCAAACTGTCACCTCGTCGCTGCGTGCCCATGCCTTGATGGTGTCTACCCTCACTGTGGAAACACCGCGTCTCACATTCCCTTAGAGAAAAGTCATAGCAACCAGGGGGAGGGGGGCTTCCACAGCAACGGCGTGCTCGGACTCCAGCGCAACTCTCCGCATCAATGACGACCACGAGCGATCGGTCACCTCACCCCGTGGTGCTCCCGTTGGCGGCCTGGCACCCACTGACAAGTAATCAGGCAGACCAAGGCGTCGTGGAGGATGTAATCACCGGGTCTGCAAAAGTGGGGGGAAGGGAGGGGGCGGGCATTATCAACGGGGGGAGAGGCGCCAGCCACCCTGTTTCTATCCCCTATTTTTTATTTATCAGCCCGTGTGAAGGCGCACACCCCATGCTCTTGAATGGGTCACCGGCACTCCTAAAAAGGAGTGTGTTGCTGGGTGAAATTAGGAACATACAAGAAAATGTGACGGAACAAACCACTGCACATGAACACCACCTGCACCCTACACTTCAGAGAAGTCGATTTTGCTTTTTGTTACAGCATGCACATTACATTTTCTTAACAAGCATGAAGAAACACACAGTTTCTTGAGTTTGACTATTTTTATGTGTCATGGAAAAACGATAACATCGGGCATTGATGTGTAACATGTATGATACACGTGCGTGAAATTCAAACATTTCAGTGAGCATTTCTGAGATATTGTTCAAATAATTTCAGCGTAAATGAACATGCCCAACCATCTTCTGTAACTGCTTCTCTGTGGGGTCATGGTGGCCCATACCCAAATCCCAGCAGGCACAGGCTGTGAAGCAGCACTGGTCTCAGACAGCATGCCAAGACGCTGCAGAGGCTGGGGGGAGTGTGCAGGTTCTAAGGCTGCTGTGATGGTATCATGTGGAAGTGCTAAAAATGGACATTTTATTGTATTTTAGTTTCCATTAAAGGCAGTTATATTTCAGTTTAATTTTTTATCTCCTTCAAATTTAGATATTTTATCTGCTGAAAACAGCCTGTGGATTAATAATCCTAAAAAGGCTTTTGCATTTGCTTTGACTTGAAGTCTTTTGCTGACCCTCTTTAACTCACATATATTATATAAATTCATTTTAAGAAGTAGGCTTATTAGTGAATTGTTTCCAAACCAAATTTTTGTTTTGATTTTCAAAGGAAACCCAATAATTAAAGCAAGTTATGGGAAACATAGAGATTATTGACCAAATTGTGACTTTATTACCTCTCTTTGGGTTAAACCAGACAATGATTGGCAGCACATAGGAGTTACGTTCATCACGGCAAACGCCAGGGCTACTATTCGGAGTCGTGATTCATACTTCTGATGGGAAAAACACACAAATTACTTTCTAAATTACAATTCAGCAGAAAATGGAAATATTTTCCTTATAAAGAGAGAAGCACTCGGTCCTGTCAGCGCCATAAAACTTCAACCACATCAGGTTTTTAGTCTTAAGGACCCGACAGCTTTGTACTTTCTACGACGTTTCCCACAAGTGAAACGCTCCCGATGCAGTCCATTATAATGACAAACATCTGCATTTAGATACAAGGCATTTATGTCCTTCCCTGTCACCTTAGGGAACAGACTGCTATTAGCCGTGACATCATTCAACGGGGTTTTTTAATATCTCGATATATTAGTTACCCAAAATGTTAACGCTGGCAAACATTTTTGAATGCATTTAGTCCATTCGTAACTAAAACTGGTCAGTTACAAAATGCGTTAACATTTTGGGTAACTAATATATCGAGATATATCAAGAATGGTCAGTCATTAAATCCTAATGCTATTATCAAAATATGAATTATTACATAAAGGGGTCACCCCAATCTAACAAAATACAGTACCTAATGATTACAGTATATTTAAAATAATTTAACTAATGCATTTAACGTATTAAATTGAGCAACTAATGGAAAGTCACCATATGCATATTTTCCAGGATAATCATTAGCAGCCACAATGAAATCTTAGCACTGAGCATCAAAGCTTGCGAGCAAGTGTCTAACAAATTAACTATGTTGAACAAAAATTGCTTGCCAGTTTTCGGCCAAATAGAAAGCCTTGCAAAAATGGTTGCGTAACGCCTCAAGAGACTCGCAGCAAGATTATTAAAAAAAAAAAAAAAAAAGTGCCCCTCGTGTCAAATTATTTTGCATGCCCGTGGAAATGCGCGCATGCGCAATTGGTCATGTATAGCTAATCGTCGAATGTGACGTCATAACGAGGTCACGTGACCGACGACACAGCCTTCTCTGCTTTACTGCTCGCACTAAATCGATACAGACCATCTACTTCGGCCTCGATGACCCACGGCCATCCAAAGACTAATTCTTAATCTACTACAGGCACTGTGCAACCTTCAGGAGTACCACTGAATCAGTACTAATTGACAGCAGAGCTCTTTATAGAGGCGCAATAACACGCTTGTTTCCTTCATAGATGTGAAAAACTTAACCATCTGATTCCGTGCTCCATTTTTTTTTAATTGACATCTTCCTGCCCATTGATGAATTTCCAAATAAGCATTTTGTCAGACGTGGGTGGTCAGTGCCACCCACTTTAGAGCCCCCAAGAACATCTGAAAGGGAAAGTGGGCACTAGAATAAAGGCGGCGGGCCCTCGCAAAGTTTCCTCTTTTGCAGCACAAAATTACAGCCCGGGAAAGTGGATTTCAGCCAAGAGCAGCAACAGGGAGAAATTATTTTTAGATAAGACTGAATTTTAATGGGCAGGGACAGAGCGGGAGGGGGGAAGAAAGCCATATGCGCAGCTAAATAAATAAAAATTACGCCAAAGAGGTGAGCTGGCGGTGCGGCCGTGGCCGGAGAGGGCGAATGCAGATGGTAATAAGCAGCTCCAGCTACTGCATGCTCATGTGAAATAGCCGCCAGCATTTACGCCGATTCACCGAAACCCCGCAAGGACGACGACGCCCCCGCTGTTGCTCTCGCCATATCCGCGTTAACCGCGATCACAGAGCAGGTGGAGTCAGGTCAAACCCAGGCAAAGTCGTCACATAGCTGGAGGTCACACTTTCGGAGGCTATGCCGGGTACACAGCGTACGCCAGCAGATGTTTGCGACACACAAATCACACGCAAGGTGCGCAGTCTGGCACAGCATCCAACTCCCGGCTCCGGTAAGTGTCAATTGTGTGGGATCCGCCGCTTTTATTTCGACTCCGTCGCCTCTCGGAAACGGCTGTCAAGGTGCTAATTGATCGCTTTTTCTCACTCGGAGCGATTCCCTTGGATGTTTCAGTGTTAAAAGATGGTGAGGGCTTTTGTGTGTGTGCATCTGGGGACGGGGACGCAACTCCTGCCATTCCTTGTTTTCATAATTTAATGCACCGGTAACGGCGGCGTCCAACGTGGGCAGCGCTGCTTCGAGGTGCGGGTCATGTCCTGCGGGGCTGCTGCTCGCAAAAGGAATGAAATTAAATGGCATGTTTTGTCACGTACTAATTTTATTCAAACATTTTTGTCAAATTGGTGCTTTCTAGTCATAAGGAAAACGGAGTGCTGTTGCCCTCCCACTATCCCGTCACCCCTGCCTCGTACAGCTGTAGCCTCCTCCTCAACCCTGACCAGGACAAGCAGGTAGAAGATGGATGGATAAAAAGTATGTACCTTCTCAGCTGGTATCAGGTAGCCAGCCTAAGGACGACAAACTTTCGGGAAGAGCTGCCCACTCACTCGTAGGTGGGGAACAACATCTTTAACTTTTGGACAAAATTCTGGAAATAAAGGGGACATGCGATTTAACCATATTCTTTAGCCAAACCCCTATATTATGTTTGAGAATAAAACAACATTATCAAATGTACAAGATAAAAACATCATGCATTTGTGAGCAGGAGGGAATAGTATGGTAACCCAGTGATTCAAATGGGGGCCCCTGTGGTAGTCAGCTGACAGGCCAGAGACAAGTTATGATAAACGGGTAGTAGAACCACCATCACACATTCTTCCCCCCCCCCCCCCCCCACCCCCCCACCACACACGCACGCCAAAAAAGGAGAAACAAAAAGAGAAAGAAAAAAAAAAAAAACAAAAACACCAAACCTCCAAACTCACCGTC
>JAACJT020000105.1:1684805-1702990 GCA_009936485.2 Gymnarchus niloticus
TTACCCAGGGGGGGTACGTGATGGAGTCCCGTCTTTCAATTATAACCCGGGTTTTACCCATGGAGGGGGGGGCGTGATGGAGTCCCGTCTTTCAATTATAACCCGGGTTTTACCCATGGAGGGGGGGCGTGATGGAGAAATACCCACAGATTGAATGGCTGCATGCTTATGAAATAACATTTTAGAGTGGAGGGTCTTCTCTCTCCTAAAAAGTCCACCCAGTCCGGTTTTCACATGCATCATTTTGAATTTGCTGTCTTGGTCCTGTCAAAAATGTGAGTATCGTCAGCCTAGGAATTATTGTTTAAAATATGAAGAATAGTGTGTGTTTGTGTGTGTGTGTGTGTGTGTGGATATCGACACAGAGGCGGAATGGCCATCATAACGGAAAACTAAACAGGCAGTAGAGCACAGCCGAAATCCATATTGCAAGGTTTCTCACAGGTCCACCTAATAACATTTTAAACCAGCCAAGTCTGTTAATGGAAGAGAACTCTGTACTGTAGGATTCGGTGAACACAAACTGTCGACTTAATCGCTCAGTTTACAGATGAAGCAAAGTGCTTATCATCAACCACTGGCACAGTGCATCTTTTCAACATTTCATCATGTGTATGCTTGACTTTTAGGATTGAACTCAAGACGTGTGTAAAATCGCCCTATGAAAATATGCCAAGCACAGGAGCAATCAGGCCTTCATCATCAGTGTCCTTTGACATGTGTGAATTCTGGCCTCACAGGCTGACCGTTTGTGTATAGCACATGAAATCGTGGGCACGATATTCTCTTTTGATAGAACAGGGATTTTAATGCCCGAGGGTGCTTTAGAGATTGGCACTGCCAGAGCTGGTGCTGGGCAGGGAGCCTGTTTGCCATTACACCTGGGACCAGGTTCGAAGGAGACCCTGGCTGATGTCTTACAGAGAAGAGTCAGGCTGCCATTTGGAAGTGATTTTCCCTTAGAGCAATCCCAGATGTGAACGCGGGATTGACTGTCTGGGACCAACCAGATGTAGGGCTGTTCAGTATTGGGCTAGGATTTGTACATTGTAGTTTAATCTTAACATAATTTTCAAGCAATGCGTTGCCCACTGTTGTGAGTCGCGACTGTACCGCAGAGAGAGTGCATGATTCTTCAATCTGTATTATAGTCCCATCAGGTATTTTAAAGAGAAGGAAAACGGAGTAAACATGGTTTTACCACATGATGGTGGTGCTAGAGGAAGGCCCTGAATGGCTAACGTCAGATGGTACCAGCAGAATCTCAGTCCAGCCCTCCACTTTTCTCTGCATCTGCCAGTCAGCCCTGAGTACACGTGGTTCCCAAAAGGAGTTGCCTCTCTCATCAGCTGGTTGGTTCACTGTTAAACATCCAGCTCTACACGGTGGCTTGGCTTCATCTTAATAGTCACACAGATTTGCCTCTGGATCCCGACTCCTGCTGGACTAATTCAGGATTTTATGGTGTCTAATTGTGTTGTGTACCATTAACTAGGCCACCAAAGCCATTAGTGGTTATAAAGTTGTTGTGGGCTTCCAGGACCCTTGACACTTCCTCCTTGTGCTAACACAGTCATTTTCACGATTGATGTGTCTTTGCAATTATGCAGGTACAGCACATTTGTGTAGTATTAGCTAAGAATTTATGTTACAGATTATTAAAGAAACTTCTTTTTTTACTGCTGTAAAAATCCTAGCATGTAGTTCAGTGCTGTCTTTCTACATGGCACATTGCATAATTGTTACTGTGCTGCAATAACTTTGAGTAATTGTAGCATTCAGTGGACTGTTGATTGAGTAATTATTCACCACTGTCGTGCATGCGAGTTACCATAATCTGATCATTTGGTTGTAAACGTATTTAAAATCTGTTGACGTCGGTAAAACTGTGTGGACCTCACAGGGATGATTTCTGAGGTCTTACTGACTGAACATGTAGTAAGTGGTTTTCCTCCTTAAAAACTGCGAAGCCTGACTGTAGATGTTTCACCGCATTCGACTTCCACGTGAGCCTAATTGGTCTTAAGACCGCCGTCATGGCAGTCAGTAGATGGCAGCGTTCCATATCCACCGCTTTTTCCCGCCGTTTGATGCTGCCCGACGTGCAGTTCCCTGCAGTGGATCCCAGTGTACCGACGGCAGCTCTGGACAGTAAGGTGGGCAAAACCCGGGTGTCTAATTTCCACACGGGTGCCTGGAGGTGATCCATTGTCTGCGTGCCATGAGGCCCACACTAGGCATTCTCGGGAAATCCCAGCATCCTGACTATAGGCACGTCAAAGGTTAGTGCGTCTGCGTGACTCATTAGTTAAACGTCAAAGCGTGTCGACACTCTTTAAACTGTGTGTTGGCAGTAGGTGAGTTGACCACCGTCATGTTTTATGCACTCAGAGCTGGTGGGAGGTGTATTGATGACACGTGCCAGCTAATTACCGGCCCCCCTTATCTACAAGGTCTTTGGTTCATGAAGCTCAGCTGGCTAAGGTCAGACTGACAGGACTATCGAGAGTAAATGAGACCAGCTGGAAAGAAGAGGGGCGGACTTTGGTATCATGAAGGAAATCCAGTGAAATGAGATGGGTAGATTCTCTTTTCAGGTAGCAGTTTTTAATTGGGGGTCAGGGTCTGTTTAGGTCAGTCCTAAGCAGACTTTTTTTTTTTTTTTTTTTTTTTTTTTTTTTTAATTTACCCTTTATGCCCCATTTTTTTTTTAACATAAGGCTTTTTTTTTAAACCTCCCGTTTAAAGTAGGTAAAATTTTAGGACTTTCCCACGAGGAACCGTTTGATTAAACAGGACGACAAAAGGTGCCTTTATGAGTATAAATTACACCGTCTAAATAAATGTGTAAAGACATTGCATAAAGTATAACTTGTTAGTTATTATCTTTAAATGACAAAATAGTCTGATTTTTGAGTACCCGGCGACATTATGTTAATCTGTATTCTGGAAAAAATTTTGTGTGATGATGTCGCTTTTAACAAAAACATAAAACTGACTCCCATGGCCAGGCTGCTCTTTTATGGTGAGGGGTGATTTTCTGATTTTTACGGCCTTGAGTCATTGTCGGAGTTCTCTTGTGGACCTTTCCCATGCCCGCAGCTCTCGCAGAGCTCACGCGGCCTGCTCCCGACGGAGTGTTAGCAATACCGTAGCTGTGAGCAGAGACGGCGTCGCAGGAAGCTTCCTGGATTGCGGCCCGACACTGGGAGAGGAAGCTGTCAGCTGCAGGCCTGTGTGGACCAAACTCAGCTTCTTTTCGGGCTTCATGCTTTTAATTGAGAGCAGAGCTTTTCTCCTCTCCTTTCATGTCATGCATTAGTGAGCCGATATAAGTTCCCCTTTCTTGTGTTTCAGGCAGATAATTGGCAGTGTGTAATCTGAGGCCTTCTGGCCGAGGCCAGCCAATTAAAACATGGTGTCCAGCAATATTAAAACCTTCAAGTATGCATGAGGGTGGATGCTTTCATTTAATTATTTTACTTCGGCCTGCAGTTGCCGGGGATGGAAGGTCGTTTGCTCAGTGTTGGGAATCCAAACCCCGTAGATCATGCGATGCGTGACCAGCATGTTCTAGGTCTTCTAGGCCCAGATGTCGCGTGTGTCCCATACCAGTTAACGTTACGTTTAACCCAGAGCCACTTAATTTGGTGGTTAATCGCTATTACAGGCCGCATGGATGTTTTGTAAGCCCCTCCTTGTAGATCAAACACCAAAGACACAGACTGGCTATTGTCACTTCAGCTGTATTTTGAAAGAGTCCCTTTAAAACAAAATAATTTGCTGTGTTCAAGTGATCTCTCTTTGAGAAACGACTCTCACCTTAGGATATAGTACTGTTTTTGTTTGTTTTGTTTTTTTTGTGCCTGGCTTGACTTTACAGATTTTATGGATATAGTAATAATGGGTTATCTGTTGGAGTCTTATTGTATTGAGTCTGGAAGTAATGGTAACATTAAATAGTTGATGCATGTCTTGTCCCAGTTAAAACCGTCATTCAACATCTGAATGAAAATTAAGCTAATTGGATGCACCCAACTCTCCCCCCCTTTGGAAATGAAAACATCGAGACGGAATAACGAAAAGCATGCATGTGTCCATGGAGATGTGGTACAGGACAGGCCCACGTTGCTGCAGTGAGCTCATGGAATTCCAGCATGTACCCAGCAAACCGGGCCGAAGCCGGGCCCTGCTCAGGCCAGGGGATTTCGGACACCCCTGTCCTCACAGGTGTCGACGGCTGGACGGTCAGCCGCCATTAACCTTGTGAGCTCACGCAGGGGTCCCCCCCCCCCCACCGCCATGTCACCACAGTGTCTCCTGGAAGCTGGCAGCTGTACGCCAATTAATGTCACTTGGGTTTTATTTCCCTGTGTTTTTCAGAAAACGAAGCAAAATCCACTTTGTCACACGTTCATGGGGGAAAAAAAAAAAATCTAAGAATAGCCCGTGATTTTACAGGCCATCTGTCCTGTAATGTGCCTAAGTGTCTCCTGCACCCATGGCACCAGTCGACCGCAGTGGTGCCACCCAGACAACGAGGACGCCAGGCTTGGGGTGGTGGAGAAGTTAAAGGAGCTCCCAGGGGAGACTGACCAGCCCTGCAGTCAAGCGTGCTGGCATCAAGCATCCCGGGTGTAGCGGGAACGTCACTGTGCCGGTGAGATGGAAGCCGATCTCCGGCTGTATCTAGCTGGAGGGACCTGTGCCCATCAGCTGACTTCTCCGTGGCAGCCATCTTAACGCGTGCGTCCTTACCGGGGTTCCCCGTTAGCCCACACACACACACACACACACACACACACACACACACACACACACACACACACGCGCTGAATGTCATTATTATTGTGAGAGTGCCTGGTATCAAATTAACAAACGAGTTTTAAAGAATTCCCTAGTTCTTCACTAAAGATGAAAAACAGCCGGAGACGATTTTGGAATCGTGTTTCCGTAATTCCGAGTCCTCCCTTGACGTCTGAAGTGTTAGTCGGTCTGTTTGCACCATTCACTGCCCTCTGAGCAAAGTGATTTTTATTGAAAAATCAATTGACCTCACACATTTCTGTTGAGTCTGTGCCAAGCTCATAGGAAGCTTTAAATAAAAAAAAATCCTAGTATTGAAAAGTTTTTTACTGGGGTGCCAAGTGACATTTAGCCATCTATAAGGACTTCAGTTTGGTCACCCTTGAGCTTCATCTCTGCGCTAAGCAGACCTGCTTCACTGCCATCTTCTTGGCATGGTGACTGCACCAGATCTCAGACTGGTTTTTCTCTCCTCCTTTACTTCGCTTCTGTTGTGTGGTGACCAGAAATGGGCACAGGACCAGTGACAAAGATTTTATTTCAAAAAGTGACATTTTTAAATGATGCTGTGTTTAAAAAACTAAAGGGAACAGACTGGAAAAGGGGTGAGGAACGTCTTACAGCTTGACTTGTCTGCATGAAGATGCTGGGCTCTTCACCTTGTCCTCCAGCCAGTCTCTCTCTTTCAGCCCTGCTGGTTAAATAGGCAGTAAATTACTTTTTTAAAGAAAAGCCAGCTGAGTGTCATTAAAAGAGGAACAGCTCAAGGCTGCGGATTACAGCAGTCTAGGGCTGTCACACCACAGACTCCCACGTCTTACCAAGCCCAGTGTCTTTTTAACGTCCATTTCTCTCTCTTAATTCATTGCAGACTTTGAGCTCAGAAGAATTTAAGCACAGTAAACAAAAGACAGCCGTATCCCATGTTGCTGTAGAAGGCACGTTCACACTTGAACACAGTGGAGTAATGTTGTCTCCTAACTTTGACAATGTTTTACTCTTGTGTATGTTTTTTTTTTTTTCAAAATTATTATGACCACAAAACTCCTAACAGACATATTTCTTCTGTACTGTAATCAAAATGTCAAAAATTCTGTAGAGTCACCTCTAACAGATCTGAAATATGTGCTGTAAAACTCCTAGGTTGTTTTTTTAATTCTTAAAATATTGCCAGCAGTACCCCCCGATGGTATTGTTTTCCCCATTTATTGCAGTCATTATTTTTCTATGATGGTAAAGTCAATTTGTCACCACCACTTTGATATTAAGTCCGAGTTACAAATGTTTTTTGCATAAACAATTGGCTTTTCCCCCCGTCAGTGGCCAGATTGATCAAGATGGATGTCCTTTTTTGTAATTTTGTAGTTTGGTAACGTAATAAATTGAGCAATGAGCCACGGTTCCACCAGAATGTTACGTCCCAGGCTAACAAGCAGAAGGTCTACAGCAAGTTATGAAACAGCATTAATCGCATGTTTTCTGCTGGCGTGAACACGGTGTCGAGCTCGGGCTGTATGCAGTGCGCCACCAGCAGGTCTTCACAGTAAATGCATCTCACACATGAACTCGGCCTTATTTCCGGTTTCCTTTCTGGCAAGTTCTCGTGAGATTGAGACAACAGGTGCAGTGGTGTCACGGTGTATTCTACAGTGAACCCATTGTATCCAGAATCCCCCACAATGCACGCCTTAGTGTTTTTTCCAGCAGTGCAACCCCAATAAATATCCCGCAAGAGCATCGCATACATCCGCCATATATCTCAGTCTTCATTCGCTCATAGCCTCTCACGGACAGATATTAAATAACTTTTTGGCATAATGAGCATAGACAGGAGTTATTGCTGCAGACCTGTTTCCCCAGTACGTTCTGAAAGGATGAGGCCAGTAACTGTGGGACGGTGATTGTCGAGGAATAAGATTCATGGTGTGATTAGTGACTTTCAAATCCAAGCCGTGGGTCTAAGTCATGGCCATCCAGCAGGGTTCCCATCAACGGCCTACACCGTCGTCTTCCGCAGTCCGTCTTAAAGACCTGTGCTGTGTTA
Organism: Gymnarchus niloticus; assembly: GCA_009936485.2. Lineage (NCBI taxonomy): Eukaryota > Metazoa > Chordata > Actinopteri > Osteoglossiformes > Gymnarchidae > Gymnarchus > Gymnarchus niloticus. The sequence continues at coordinate 1,691,656 of JAACJT020000105.1, forward strand.
GTGTGCTGAATGTCGTTATGTTCACCGGCAGGTCTGTCGACTGCTCCCGTCAGCATCGTTAACATATCTCCTCGATCCCAGGTCTGGAAGTCACCGTCATCCTTAACGACGTACACAGCTTGTTTTGCCCGTTAATTTTCTTCTTAGCCGATGTCCAGTTCCGGAAGCACCTCCCATGCAGGTCTCAGAGCAACGCAGGTCCACTCATTTCAATGTAAAGTGAACTTTTGGTCACATGTCAATCGTAGCGCAGTGGGCAAAGTGGCCGGTGCCCTCAAGTTCCAGAGTTCTGCGGCTGTCGACACGGTTAAAGATCTTGGAACGTGGGCGGGCCGTGCACTGTGGAGAACAACAGGTGGTTGGCCATCTCCGTGGAGGCTGGTGTGTGAGTGATGCAACTGACAGAATACGCAAGTCCGTCGTGTGACATGGGATTGGTCACATAGTGAGAAAACGTGACTCACCGGCCAGTTAGAGATCTAAGTTATATTGAGTAGAGATGCCAGGTCATTTCACTCGAAGTTACCCCCGGCAGCCTGACACTCATGCATAAACAGTAGAGTATGTACTCTGTAGAGTATTAGTGTAATAACACAGTTTAAAACCCAGACAGGTCTGCCATGTGCGGAAATCACGTCAGGCCTTTGTTGATATCTAGTGGTTGAATATCGGTACTCAGCCGTCTACTGGAAAGTTCACCGATGGACTGCTGGTTAAATGATAGACATATTCAGTACGTGTCCTTATTTTTTTTTAATTTATTTTATGCCCTTTGTGAATTACTTGTGTTGATATTTCTTCCACGCGGTAACAAATTGTTGGTGGTGTTAGGTGAACTGGGGACATTCTAAAATAGTTAAACATTTCTGACTTCTTCAGTGCTGTCTTTAGTTTCAAGCTAATTGTGTTCTGCTTGCTAACAAGTAGTAGCATGCCTTCCGAGTATTGTCTGCAATGTAAAAACTGTCCCTCAAACATAATCCTTCCTTAGCATGACAACAGCACGCTCTTTTCGTATGTGATAAAAGCTTAATATGGCAAGGTTGTCTTACTGTCGGCTTTATCACCTTCGCTTAGCTACCTAGAAAATGAGCAGATAGTGGAGAGAAGGTTAGCTTGTGCACACTGAACAGCGTAATCGCTGAGCATTAACAGTGTTTGACTATACGACAGCAGAACAGTAATGCTGTGGGACGGAAGACCACTTCACAGAACAGTAGTACACACTCACTATCTGAGTAATTCTTAAGTGAGATGTGCTCAACATTCCTTACCGAGCCTGGCACTTAATATGCTGTGAAACTGGCTTGTATCACAAGCATGAAATTTCAGAGGCCTACTTAGAAACAGTCATGATGTCAAATCTTGTCTTTACACATGCATAAAGAACATTGAGTGACCTCACAGGTCCTGCTAGCTCTTAGTCATTAATCTTGCCTATGTCAGTAAGCTCAAATATTATAGGATGATGCTCTATTGAGATTAGCTTTGTCTTTCTCAGTACCTCTTTTCTGTTGTAGGACTATAATAATCTGGCCTCATAGCTGTTCTAGGGCTGTGCTCTGTGGAGATTAACCCAGAGTTACTCACGGTCTCCTGCCTGTTGTAGGGCTGTGCTCTGTGGAGATTAACCCAGAGTTACTCAGTCTCCTGCCCATGGTAGTTCTGTGCTCTGTGGAGATTAACCCAGAGTTACTCACGGTCTCCTGCCTGTTGTAGGGCTGTGCTCTGTGGAGATTAACCCAGAGTTACTCAGTCCCCTGCCCATGGTAGGGCTGTGCTCTGTGGAGATTAACCCAGAGTTACTCAGTCCCCTGCCCGTTGTAGGGCTGTGCTCTGTGGAGATTAACCCAGAGTTACTCACGCTCTCCTGCCTGTTGTAGGGCTGTGCTCTGTGGAGATTAACCCAGAGTTACTCACGGTCTCCTGCCCGTTGTAGTTCTGTGCTCTGTGGAGATTAACCCAGAGTTACTCACGGTCTCCTGCCCGTTGTAGTTCTGTGCTCTGTGGAGATTAACCCAGAGTTACTCACAGTCTCCTGCCCGTTGTCGGGCTGTACTGTACTGTATGCCTGCTTGTCTTCTGCTTGTAGCCATGTTGCCACTGAAGGTGATTTCTGCTTTATTGTGCTGTTTTTTTATGATGGAACAGGCGTGCAGTGTTTTTTTTTAAACTCTACTTATTACCAAAGGTTAATGAAAAAAGGTCCCAGTGGAGCAGTGGAGTGAGGTAATTATTGGAGTTTTCAGTAAAGATTTGTGAGGCAGCATCTTCGCCCATCCCTACACTCCAGTCAGACCCTGTAAACATAAACATCTGCCCCGTGTTTGCAGGTTCATGTGTCAGACCTTTCTCCTCACCTTCACCTCCTGCCAGGAGGCGGGGAGGGGGGTGCAGATAACAAAATGACACCAAGTACAAAGTGCCTTTTTTCCCCATTGGACTCCAACCCAAAGATAAGTGAGTGTTCACACTTAGTAGACCCTACAACAGCAAAAGTCATCTACACTTAGGTACACCGTGACTACTGAAAGTAGAATCGACTATTAATTAGCTAGAAAATTAGCGAAGCAGTCTTAAATAGCTCTCTCAGTCGTGGAGTTGGTGCCTGGTGTCTCCGTCTGGCAGTGTCTCTGTCATTAAAGAAGCCTTTCCAGTAATGGGCCCGGAACGAGGCACGACAGTCCATTTTTTTTTTTGGTGTATGTAACAGCAGTTGATTTCATTTTTGCTAGACACTAAGCAATTAAGGTTGAGTCACAGTTTTCTCCAACAGACAGAGCTAATCTCCTGTGCTTTTTTTTTCTTTTTTTTCCTTTCCCCCCCCCCTTCCCCCCCCCCCCCCCCCCAAAGACTTATCAGATGGACAGAATTCAACAATGGGAGCAAAGTGGGGATTAACAAAAAGCTCACTTCTGATCCCAGTGTCGCCCAGTTCCCTGTGTTTGTGCACCTCCTCTCCACTGGAGGTAACCTGAAAATGTTCACTGATACAGTGGTCACGGGGGAAAAAAAAACCAAAAAAAAAAACCACAGTATACTACAGTCCTTTAGAACCTTTATTTAGAAGTTTCCGAACCAGGATAGTCATGGTAAACTAAATGTGAATCAAACTTGGTCATGTTAAGAAAACTACATTTTAAAAATATGAAAATTTAAAAATTAAAAAAATCTTCAATATACATTTGTTCTGGTGGAATCTGTAAACTTTTAATATCAGTTAGAAATTGTTCATTATTGTTAATATTAATACCTAATGGCTCACAGTAAAGATATGGATTATTTAATGGCTGTTGACCCCAGTCTCCAGCTAAACCAGAGTGTGACAGAGGCAGCGCAACAGCAGCACAGGGATCAGAAGAAGCCCAGCCTCACAGAGCCAAACCGGGCTTCCCATCTGCGGCCCACTCTCTCCCTGGGCATATTATTCATTGATCAGACGCTTCTAACGGATCCCCCTGCATTGGCCGTGCCGCGCAGGGGCACATTATGGCGAGAAGGCTAGGCATCACATGTGGGTTCTTTGAGTCACCATGCCGGCAGCCACGTGAGAGAAATACGGCCACAGCCCAGCTTCTGAACGGTTTTAGACACGACTTTGCTAATTTTAACTTCCTCAAACGCATAGCTGTTGCCAGACTGGGGGGAGTTTAAAAACCAAGTGGTCCATTTCCTCTGCTGCCTTCTTGGAGGCTTGATTTGTATTCTATATTTTGAAAGTGCTGGTGAGGGGAAAAAAAAAAAAAAAATGACATGGCGTTTTTATTATAAAATAGAGGCCCCCCCCATAGATCAGATAGGTCCAAGATTAAGTAAGACCAACTTCACTGTACTGGATTGACTGTTTGTTGTCCCCTCCAACTCCACCCCCGTTTTCAGATTAATGATCGTGGAACCCAGGCATGGGGAATGGGCGTGCAAAGGTCTCGACACGCTGCCGTAAGTCTGCAATCACAGCCACCGTCTCGGGGTCCTCCAGCAGGAAAGCCTTGAAATCCTGCAGCTTTCCTGAAGGGCAGACCAGCACAGAACATCTTAGGGTTGAGTGAAATACAGTTCCTTACCTGTGATATGGTTTCTGTAGTAGACCAATACACTTTTTCTAAATTAAAAAACAAACAAATCAAACCTAGAGACACGACTTCCTTACCTTATGACGAATGCTCAAGATTAACAGCTGTTTGATGTTTACCTGTTTATATTAGACTTTCACTAAGGCTTGTGAAACAGGAGCATTAAGTTACCGTCACACCCAGCCTACGACTTCCTGTTCTAATTTAGAGTTCAGGTTCCCGATTGCTTCCTCCACTTACCCGTCTTGCTCTTCACGTCCAATGCGATCTTGAAGCCCTCATCCATGAACTCCACCACTTTCTCAAAGTCAGCCTCCTTGAACTGTCGAGAAGTGAGGGCAGGTGCACCTGGCAGATAACAGGTTAACAGGATTACACGGTGACTACCCATACATGACTGTCCTTTAAAGGGATGGTAAGATACAAATCCAAAGAGCTCCTATACCCAGCCTTAGACCCCCGGGGGTGAGGGCGCTCTTGTCGCCTGGGCAGGTGTTCTTGTTGGCAGTGATGGACACCAGCTCCAGAACTCTCTCGGCCCGAGCCCCATCCATTCCCTGGGGACGCAGGTCCACCAGCACAAGGTGATTGTCGGTACCCCCTGCAAAGTTCAAGCCGGTAAGAGAACATCGAAAAGGAGGCCTTCAGGTCTTTGCGAGGGATGAACCATTCACATAGAACCCTCAGGCTTTTCCTTAGGAACAACCCAGCAAGATGGGCCTACAATGGGTTCCTTTTACGGTCACTCACCAGACACCAGAGTGTATCCTCTTTTCAGCAGTGCACCTGCCATGGCCTTGGCATTGCGCAGGACTTGGGCTATGTACTCTTTGAACATTGGTGTTGTTGCCTAGAGTCAATAAGGACAAAGATAAATGTATGGGCCAGAAGACAAGAGAACAGAACACAGGAGAGATTATATCTCCCGTCTGGCTTTAGAACGCCGGGGGATCCCCCAGGAGGAGCTAAATTTGATGGCCTTGGAAAAAGAGGTCTAGGCTGTCCAACTTGGCATGCTGCTACTGCAGCCGTCACCAGGAAATGTGGTCTGAAGACGGATGGACGGTCGGTCTTCAAAAAGACACCTAAACGGAACAGGTCTAGCAGACCTATGCTACCGCTCAGAAAATGTGCCTCGAACGTTTGACGACACACAGCACCATGTTTGCGACTGTGGCCTAGGCATTCACAAACAATGAACATTCACAGAATCCCACTGCCACTAAATTACGACACCCCATCGATTTCAGGAACTTTGAAGCAGAAGCACTGATCAGCTTCTCTCTGACTTCTGGGCTGAACGTCATCCTGCATGTGTATCAAGTCCAAGGAGCAGGTATCTCTAGTCCCCAACTGAAACGAATGGAGCTGCCATTGGCATGACAAGGGTGAATTAAAGTGAAGTTTCTGTCGTGTTCGGTGAACACCACTGCACTCCGGCGTGCTCCCTGAGGCTACTGCAGAAGATGTAAACACTGACATGATCATACCAACCGAGGCCTTTCTTGCAAAAGTATTCCTGTACTGCTGTTTGGAAAACAAGTCTGTTATAGAAAAGGCCGGGGCTGAACTGGACCACAGTAGATGCACTCACATCTGTGTCGTTTCCCTATTAATGTCCCAATATTTTGAGATGGTAATAACAATGTAATTACTGGGTGAGCTTCACATTATTGCACTGAGGTGAAGTGGGTCAAGTTAAAAACCATATGATACTTTATCAGCCATTGAATCCAAATGAGTACAGGTACAAAGAAATTTAGTTTTTGCATATTCCATCTTGCTCTCCATGAGACAGACAGACAGACAGACAGACAGACAGACAGACAGACAAGAGCGAAGTCTGTGGTCAGAGCACAGTGTCAGTCATGTGGCATCCTTGGACCAGTTCTTACAGTTAAAGGCCTTGCCCAAGGCCCCACAATTATATCGTCACTGCGCTGGCCAGGGGATTCAAACTAGTGACCTGCAAAGCCCACATCACCCCTAGACTCACCACACATGCAGTCAGAAACCATCATATTTGCTAATCTTGCTAGCAGCAGCAGAAATAAACAGGTTATTAATCTGAAATGTTACAAATGGGTTATTAAATGACTGATGTACAATATCACACAAAGTAGCAAAACATGTTTCTAGTAATTGGCAATTATGTTGTGCCTGAATAGAACTGGTTATCATTAACTTGTGAAATTCTAAGCTGGGCTGAGGGACTAAACTGACCTGTCGGAGAGCGACGGCCACCCCGGCGATGCCGTGATTGTGGGGTCCCCCCTGCAGGGAGGGGAAGACTGAGAAGTTGACCCTGTCCTCCAGGTCGTAGAGGACCTCTCGGCCCTTCTTATCGACTGAGCGCACTCCCTTCCGGTAGAAAATCAGGCCCGCTCTGAAAAGTGGACACCTCCTTAAGCTCTCCATGTTATCAGACCAACTGGCAGGAAGACAGACCCGATCATGGAGTATGTTGACCCGTACACAAGAACATTGTGGACATTAGGGAATTAAGTTCTTCCAATCATCTGTTCCCAAGTGGGATCATATTTCCAGGTAGAATATGGCTGTAGCAGCCCAAACAATGTAGAAGATACACAAAAGACCCACCCACATCTTACACTCGTACCTGGCGCCCCTGAGTGACTTATGCGTGGTGGTGGTGACCAGGTCTGCATGCTCAAAGGGCGATGGAATGGCTCCAGCAGCTACTAGACCACTGATGTGGGCCATGTCAGCCAGCAGGTAGGCATTTAGCTCGGTGCAGAGCTGCAGTGGGGAATGGGGGTGGGGGCAGGGTGACAAAGTCAGAGATGTTCCTGAGTGTCAAGACTGGTTCCTTAGCCCCCCCCCCGGTAAACAGCACAGAACCACTATTGTCTGAAGGTGGACTCCGTTAAGCGTAAATCTGTTTAGTCCATGTGCTACGGCCATAACGTTATATTAGCCGCGCGCTAAACAGTGTGATTTGAGAGAGGGAATGGGGGTGAGGGAGCGCTTAACTGATTTAGAACATTTACGAGAGAGAAGCAAGACTTAGGATGTTAAGACTGAAAATGTGCCTTAGACTTTTGCATCATCATTAATAAATACTCAAAGATAGACATTCTCAGATCAGAGTTTTAAATTGACTGTGTTCTGATGTTTTACAATAGGTGCGCTCTGCCGCTCATGAAGCTCAAAAATACAACGCTTCCTGAAAACAGCAGAGACAGATTCAAAGACCGATTGCTCGAAGATGGCTCTCTGAAACTTTCCGTTTACGTGCATCGCTTCCAAATACGGAGGGGGGGGGGGGGATGTCGTCATCTTCAAAGGGACTTCAATATCTTCACCCCAGAGTGACAGGACTCACTACATGACAAAGGAGGTCTGGTCATACTCAGTGAGCTTTGACAAACTGCTCACAGGATATGGCGACACTCAGCTCGAGAAACCTTGGATCTGTGGCTTGATTGTAACCACCATGGCAACACTGAGAATGCCATTAGGCTATTAAAAAAAAAAAAAAAAAAAAAAACCCCACAAAAGCAGCTGACAAGTGTTACAATCCTACCCTTTGCCATACAAATTCCCAGGGCTGCATATATGTAGGAAGATCATTTGTAAAGCCACAGATTAGCATTTGCCAAATCGTCAAAGATTTTACTCATTTTTACGACATTTTTCCATACCCCAATATTTCTCCACATCACTGTTTTGCTCTGCATATGCAAGTCAAAAATCAAAAATCACTTCCCTTCATTTTCTTGCCTACCAATCTTTAGGAGGGCTCTTCCAAACATCTTCTGCATGTCAAAATGACCCTGGGCTCGGACTAATCTTATCGCAAGATAGAAATATACAGGCTCACCCTGCAGAAGAGCATAACTCACAGGAGAAAGGGGCTGACACAGCTGCCCCGAGTAACTGGAACATGAAGCAGCAGCCAAAGCTTTTAAACATTATTGTGTATGTCAACACTGAGCTGCCTAAAGACAGTTTAAAAAGAAGAAAATCAACCTCAGACAGAAAATATACATCAAACCCTAAAGGGAAGAACTGTTACATGACCTGCTAAGTACCCAACAGGCATGAAAACAATGTTTGCTTTGCTACCATTATTCACCATCTGATTTAAACGGCTCTCATTGTACAGATACTTTTAAATATAAAACTTTCAAAATTATGATGCGAGCAGTCTTAATGACCCATCTAAAAAAAACAGAAAAATTCATATAATTCAGACAACTAGAGATTTAACAGCTGTCACTGGAAAATGGTTAGAGATTTTTTTTGGGAAAGGTAAAGAAATTAAACAACCACTTAATTTAAGGTTCTGGTCTTGGATGATTTTTAAATGCTCAACATAATCATTAAGCCAAACAACCTAATTTAAAACTTGACTAAACATTCGTAAGCCAAGTTCAGCGCTTAGTTTCTTTAGTCGTAAAAGTGCCAAATGTTACCAGCCCATGTTCATCAAAACCCCCCCCCAAGATTTTAAATTTCCCCATCAATTTAAAATGCAACTTCGCTCTCCAGCACCCAACCAAATACTGTTAACCAAAACCCATTTAGCGCTAGGTTACCACACCCAACTGCTGAACCTTCATCAGCTGTTGCCAGGTGAGAGTGTTGGCCAAGGTGGTAACCAGCCACCTGCATCTACCAGACTGAAAACAAATCATTTACACCCTGGGTGTAAAAATCACACAGTCGGCTGCAAGATGCAGAATATAGCGACATAGAAGACACTGCCTGTGAAAACTCAAAGGCACAAGAGCAGAGCCACAGCCTATGGGATGTAGTCATTAAACGAAATCTTAAGAGTGCTACATTCATCTCCAAAAGTGGCCCAGGTGTCACTTGAGACATTTCATGCAACAGTTTCGTTATGCAGTTTGCAGCAAAACATGGGATGTCAATCCACAGTTAATTCAGTGTTACATCAGGAATGGCATCCAAAAATCACACCCACTGCACATTAGCCTGGGATACTTGATTTTTGTTAAATGGCAAGTCTGTTAGAGTATGAACCAATGCAAGCGATCCAGTTGCATCGTGCAAAGTCTATTTTTCTCCATTATTCTGTAGAGACTCTTAAAAAAAAAAAAAGTTAGGTAATTTTACTGTGAGAATTCCTGGGAGATCAAGGAAAGGGACAAGGCACTGTGAGAAAGAGCAGCTGGGAGTGGACAAGAGCAGGGCTCAGCAGAGGCACCTTCTTCATGCGAGCGTAGTCGATGAGCCGGGCGTAGGCACTCGTGCCCGCGATGATCAGCTTGGGCCGGAAGAGACGGGCCGTGGTCTCCATCTGGTCGTAGTCGATGAGACCACTTTTGGGCTGAGGGATAGACAGGGGTGGGCCGTCAGAACACAATGGACGAGAGGTCAAGTAAAAGTGCGGAAGGACGGTCACATCAGGCACACGGCGGGCATCTCTCACGGCGACGCGGCATGGGAAATCTCAGGGATATCGACAGTGAGTGTCTGCTGGAAAAACAACCACCAGAACACACACACACACACACACACACACACACACACACACACATTTTCAAAAAGCTGTGTTTCGGTTTCCAGGGTCCAAGTTTCACAGGTTATTTTCTCCTGCTATGAAAGTGGGACCTGTAACACTATTTAAAAAAAACACACCACTAATAAACCGGCTATGGGGGGGGGGGGGGCGGGAGAAATCATATACTGTGTATAAATAAATTTTAAAAAACCGACTGAAACTGGCACGTGCTAATTTTTCCTCCAAAGCCCGTGTATCCACTGACACTTCAGCAGAGCAGAAATCTTTATTTAGACAGGCAAATAATCTCCCATCTCAGAAGTGTGTCTCCGGAGTGCCGCTCACTCCATCAAGGCTCTCATTCCCGGGACCGAGTACCTGGACCGGCCTGTCGATTTCCCATTATCTCTCCTGCTGCGGGAGACGGCTGCCCCATCAATCACCACCCATGAGCAGCTTGGTACGGAGAGCAGCGCCAGCAAAGCGGGGCATTGATCAAAAAAAAAAAAAAAAAATACCAAAAAAGAAAAAATAAAATAAAAACCCCCGGAGCCGAGGACAACATTGATCATGGGGACGGACGGGCGGTAGGGGGACGAGGCTACTCACATTCAGCTTGTAGGGCATGGACTCGAAGTAGATGGAGGTGGCCGAGACTCGCTTGACGTCAGACATGTAGCCGTGAGTGAGGCTGAGAGGATGGGAATGGTTATCACTGGCCACGCAGAAGTTATGACAATGAATTTTATAGGAATGTGCAACAAAATGTTACTTCTCATGCTTTGATACTCGTATATTAAAAATATGGATCTGTATGATCGACCACCCATATGACCTCTGACCCTTCTACAGGCGCTGCTAAAGATCAGCAAGGAGCCAGACGGATGAATACTGACTGTCCTCCGTCGGGGAGGTCCAGCCCCATAAGACGGTCGTGTGGGTGCAGGACTGCGGTGTAAGCGGCGAAGTTGGCAGGGGACCCGGAGTAAGGCTGAACGTTGATGCCCCAGAGTGCAGGGTCCAGGCCGAACGCCCCCAGGGCCCGTTTCTGACACAGCAGCTCGATCTGGTCTACCACCTCGGCACCACCATAGTACCTGTTTCAGAAGATGTGCTCCGTGAGGACCAGTCCAAACTGCACGCTGAATTGTCAAATTGCATGGTCTCGTTTAAAAAAAAAAAACACCACACACTTCTTGGTTGCTTGAAGCAATGACTACAGAGAGGCTCCTGGTGGTAATTACAAAGGACCCCCCATTTCAGCCCAAAACACACTAGTCTGTGTGTGATAAACTCAGACATGGTTGCTTGGTCAGTCAGGTAGGGACAAAAATGCCATCATTAAGCCAGAGAAAGCGGTCTACCATCAGCTAGGCGGTCTTTAATGGTAAGGGGGGATTCTTTTTCCCTGTGAGAAACCAAAACACTAAGTGCGCAGGAGTGAGGTGTGTAAAGTGCGTAAATAATGTCGTTTACAGGTGAACCAGCACAACAACGCCAGGCAAAAGGGTAAGTAAAAAGAGAGAGAGAGCTCACCTCTTTCCAGGGTAGCCTTCTGAGTACTTGTTATTCAGGCAAGAGCCCAGGGCTTCGAGGGCAGCTCGGCTACAGAAATTCGATGACATGCATGGGATGGGGGGGGGGGGGGGGGGGGGGAGGCGGCAGGGCATGCTGGACGGCGGAAGGGGGGGCGGGGGGAGCAGGGAGTACCCCTTTTTGGCCAAATGCCCTCCTTCGGCGTCCCGTCACTACTTCTCCAACATCCCCAGAG
>JAACJT020000105.1:1711288-1737263 GCA_009936485.2 Gymnarchus niloticus
ACACACACACACACACACACACACACACACACACACACACACACACACACACACACACACACACACACACACCTTTCCAAAGGAGTCCGCTTTACAGGTAACTGCTGCATTGTGCGCAACAGATAAAATAAAAATAAATAGTTGTAGATAGTTGAGATAAAGAGTGAGGTGAGACAGGTGTCGGCAAGCCAGGACAGTCAGGCAGGCAGGCAGATGCTGGTTCCTCTTGTTCCTTCTCTCACTCTCAAACAGGAGAGTGGCCATTACAAACCGCCCTGCACTTGGCTCCTTGACTTGATATGATAAAACCTCACCCACAAGGCCACCCCGTGTGTAAAATCCTCTGGGGGAAGGGGGGAAAAAAAAAAATAAAAACCCATTAAAAGGTCAGAAGAACAACCCCACTAAAGATTCTGGCCCCTCTGACACAAGAAAGCCCTGGACTCAATGACCATCACTAAAATCAGCATTGGGGGTAAAAACATAGAATGCTGAGTAAAGATAGTGTCCAAGTCAGTAATCTTAAAGTACGCCTGCATCAGTGACACATCCTAACCTCAAATTTCTAACCCTGAATACGAAATTAGAATGTTTTGCATTTTTCATGAGATAGAGTTGGTATGATTGCAAACTATTTTAGACCAAATGAGACTATGCCAAGATGTTTTAAGATAAATAAATTATACATCATCACTGCAACCCTCTACTGAATAGGAGGCATAGAAAACAGATGGAGATATATGGATGTCGCTCGCTCAGCAGACATGCAGAACACCGTATCGTAGACATTTGAGATAATGAAGCTTTTATGTTACATGAACGTGAACGAAAGATCCTAGTCTGTGCTTCAGGAATTATACTGATAACCTCTGTGTGATTTTCTTCCTGGCAAGCACCACCCCACCCACCCATCCATCGTTCTGTGGCTCCCTCATCCTCAGTAGCTCTGAGGTTAACAGGTGAAATGCGGGTTCGAGGACTGAGGAGGCACGCAACTGCAAAATAAGCAGCTGGGTAGGGGGGTGGTCACGTCTCACAGCTCTGAATCGACGGCTTCCCAACCTGTGACTAACGGCTCGAGGCCGAATGCAACTCAAGGACAAACACCGTGCAAATAAAGGAGGAAACACACACCAGCGAGACTTTTCGATTCCGCTGAACTGACTGAGGACGACATCGAAAGTGGGACCATAATCACCAAAACGCTCCCCTAATAAAATAACGGGATAAAATACCAACAACTAATTAATAAAGCAGGACCCTGTAGTTCCAGAACATGCTGACTATAAAACAAATGGATTTAATAACATAAGGAATATAAAGGTTTATGACCACATCCATCAAGTTTAGGCTTGGTACACTACCATCCAAATGATCGCCGGTGAATCATGCTTAGTTTGAAGAGCAAGTGACAAAGGCTTCTCACAACAAAGACGTAATAACTGGCACAGGTCACAAGTTTGCTGCATGTCTTAACCGGTTTCATCCAATATTAGAAGTCTTTCAAATACAATGACTTTGTTAATCACTCATTTAAGCCTAGTTATATCATTGAGGGGGGAGCTTGGGGTAGTTTCCCCAACTGTATTTCACGATTCCACATGGTCAAATGGAAACACAAGCACTTGTACAGGTTTGGCCAGCATAACTAACTGGGCCCTGGGCTGTAGGGCATTTACATTTAATCAGATGTATAGCATTAATCATGTCAGAGAAATCCCTGCACACGAACAGCGGGCGCTCAACAGCGTGTTCTCGCTCTATCGGACGGAACCGTGGAAAATGGCACGTCTGAACGCGAGAAACCACACAGTGATACAATGCTGCCTCTTCATGGAATGGCCATAAGTAATAACTGTAGCTAACAGGGGCCAAGGTGCTAGGGATCGGAGCTGGGTGGTCTGGAAATCCTGGGACAGGTTACCACACTATGAAAGGAGCGTCGCTATAAGATTTGGCTACGAGTTCCCCATTACTAAACACATGTACACCCTTGAGTACAGATACCTAGCTACTGTTAGTGATGGTCCATATAAGGCATCAAAACCCACAGTGGGCAGGAATATCCTGAACTAACCAATTAATGCTATCGCCAGTGTTGACTGGTTAGTTCAGGATACTCCCACCCACCACGAGTTTGGAAGCCTCAAATGCCCCATCATGTGTTACAGCAGTGAAAATGCACACGGGCATCATTCTCTTAACCAGCATTCAGGTTTTAACAGTTGCTTCAGTGCCAGAAACCTGCTAATACCTACTGTCTGGACCAAAAACCTTTGCCATCATCATATGCCCTTGTCTTATTCCACACAGACAGCTGCACCAGCCCAGGCTTTCGGCCTTCCCCAGGCAGCTACAGCTAACTGGGAAGGCTTCTACCCATCTGGTCTTCAACCTCCCCCAGAAACACACGTCAAATCCTAGGCTTGTTATTATTATTATAATAATAAAAATAATAATAATAATAATAATAATAATAATTGCCAGTGTCAGTCTAGATGACAGCCAGGCATCTGCTTAACCTCCAAGTTTAACAGGGGTTGCCGCCACTGCCACCCCCAACACCACACACGGAACCTTCCCGGCTACTCCTGCAGGATTCCGGCACCCTCCTCCACCGAGAAGTATCGATTCATTTTGATGACTTGACAGGTGAGCCACATAATTAAATAAAGCAATATCCTTTGATCCATTTGGTACCAAAATACACACTCTGGCCAACGTTTCACATCCGAGTCGTCGACAGTTTTCCGGACAATGGAATCACCGACCTGAATAAAATCCACACCATTCATGGTTCTGTGATGACTTCTCAACTGGAAAAATCAACGGTGCTGCCTAGGCACACTCATAATAATGTATCCTTCCTTTACAGTCCTCTTCTACAAGACATAAAACAAGTGACCTCTGCGGGCCAAATAAAGCTGGGAAGATTCTTTGAATGACTGTATAGTTAATAGATGGGGGGGGGGGGGGATCAAGATTAGTAAGACACTGATACCTGAGCATGGACCACCAAAACGTACCATGCCACCTTATGAAGTCCAAGTACTAAGGAGTGCACATCAGGTTACTGTCAGCTTCAAGCCATGCCTGATTAGGAACAGCAGGTCCTCAATTATGCTTCCTCCCCAACAGTTAAACATGCTAAACGCTAGGGCTATTTCATCTGGAAACAAATTCTGCCAGGCAGCCACCTGCGCGGCATAACAAAGAGACCCCACGCTCACAAACACAGTGTTACTCCTTCATATCAGCACTCAGGTGGGTCTGGCCTTGGACCTCCCATGCAGACGAGGTCAGAGGTTCACACTGGATTGTCAACCTGCCTGCCACACGCCGAATGTGAAAAGCAAAACGGGGTGGGGGTGTGCACCGAGGCTGCTCATCTGATTGGGCCAGCAGAGCTGCGATCTTTGACCTTGCGGAAACAAAGCAGCCTGCGGGACATGCACCAGAGGGGCTGATGAAAGCACGGAGCTGGGGGGGCGGGGCAGGGAAACGGCAGGCGTCACATTAACGGCTTCCCACTGCTGCATGCTGGGCCGGCTCCCCGCCGGCATTAAAATATGGAGGCCATTTTATGCGTGTCGCATCATCCTGTGCCTTGACAACAGATACATCTCAGAGACGGTGACAACTCAAGGGACATGACCACAGTATCTTTCAAAGGCTGGGAGACTTCATTGTGAGCGATTACCCCACATTAACAGGAATAAACCTGTCTGATGAGACAGGCCAAGGACATACACTGCCCCCCCCCCCCATCTTATAGATAAACATGTGATTTCAAATTACATTATACAGTATCCTGGACTGATTGCCACAAACGAATGTGCAAAGATGTGAATCAATTACATTGCTACCATGTTGAAGATGGCAACAGTCCTGGTGTTTCTGAAGTTCGGCTGAGATCTCAGTGACTGAGGGTTATCTGAGTCCTGTGTGTTCCTGTTTAAGAGAGGTCTCTGGACAGAATACAAGTAATATTGGTTTTAACACACAACCAGACTCTTAGGGTAAAATATTCAGCTTGAGATCTCAGACAGGAATAAATCGATATTACATTAATGATAGCCAGCAGTAACAAAACATCCGTTAGTGGTCTTCTGGGATATCATGTCCAATCAGCAAAAATCAAAGATAAACGGGCCGGACAGATGGATATGCAGTAGAAAGATTGATGCTTGGATCAATTGATGGACCACAATCATACAAAAGAAACATTCTGCAGTTTGGAAAGGCCGTGATCGCTCCACACACGTATCCCTCAGATCATTTTTTTTTAGCAACATGTGCCCAGCGGGTTTGCGTTTGCCATTTTAGAAAGTAAAATCCACCGAGCAGCAGAGGACCCCCTCAAAATGGGAAAAGATGGCCACTTAACAGAACGCGCCAACCCAGGTTACTGATCAAGAGAAAACCTCAACTACGGCAGCATGGAACACGCACGGCAGGTTCTTCCACACAGCTCCGGGTCACCCGTCCATACCTCACACAGCACCAGGCTGCAAAAAGATGACCCAACTATGGCATTCCAGTACACCAAGATACTTTGCAGTCCTCTTCACAACACAGCACTCTTATGACCCAAGACCAACTCCTGTTTTCATGATGCTGCTCAGGTCTTTCAGCTTGTGATCTGGTCCAACACTTATCCTTAAGATGGGCTCACCAGGCCTTCTTTTCTGCCTTTTGAAGCATCAACCATTTTACACACATTGCTAGACTTCTTGACACACCACCAAAGAACCACGAGATTAATTACTCTTTGCCCTCCCTGCTGTCCTCAATCAGATATGGGTGCTACTCCAGTGGAGCATTTTAACCTTCGATTTCAATAAGGAAGTGGATCAGTCAGTAAGCACTGCATACCTTTATACTTGAGACTAATCACACAGTAAACTCTCGGGGTGGTTTAACACTTGTGATTAGTCAATTATGTATAAAAACGGACAGGAATATGGAGTTACTTTCCTGATGTTTTATACTGGTTCACAATATGTTCCAGCCTGTTTGAGTGTGTGCGACATTAACTAACGACGTCATCAATACTGATGAGCGTTCCCGCACTTAACAGGTACACTTCACTTAACTACACTCCTGTGTGAAAGGCGCTATAAAAATGAACCGGACCGAGACTCGCGAATGTAAGCTGCGTCAATATTCGCAGGGAGCGAGAACGTGTCATGATCGTCATCCTGGTGCCACATGGACAGATGAAGGTGATGAAAGCGCCTCGGCGCAGTTGCATCATCTGAGATCGGCATGCACTTCCCAGACAATTAGTAGTCGTGAATTCGGGTGCTTCTTCAAAGAGGCTTAATTTTAATATATCGAGACCACACACACACATTAACTTAATTCGAAGGTTATAAACCGAAGCTTCCAAGATGGAACGTTAAACAGGACCGCGCCGCGTGTGACGTGAGGGTCGTCATCTGTAAAGTAAAGAAGTCGCAAACTTGATTTAAATGCATTGACGGGTTTGCTCATATTCTCGGCAAAGAACCAGCAAACAAACTGCTGGAAGGCCAGCGCTGAATGTGTCGGGGTTTGGTTTCATTTTAGGTTCACGACTTACGAGCGTGCAGTAATCGTTTATGTATCTGCATGAAAACGAAGGCATAAACGCTGCTTAATGAAAATACTGTATGTGCAACCCCTTCTACAGTTTTTACAGCATGCAGCTCGTCAGCATGTGCATCTGGACGTAGCCATGATAACCAATCGGGTAATCATGTTGGCTTACAAAAGCATACGGCGAAATGAAAGCAAATATGCAGATACTTACACGTGCAAGTTGCCGTAATGTTAATGACAGCATGGCTTCAAGTACAACAAAGGACAGAGTCAACAGGACAAGCGCTAATATCAAGACTTAAAAAGAAAAAAAAAAAAAACAACTGGCAACGTAGGAAATAGATTGTCAGAACCGGGCACGTGCACACAGTCGCGCGAGGTTTCTTGGGATATGTAGTTTTCTCTAGGAAAGGCCCAAAACGTAGAAACTTGAAAAACAAGGTATATTCGCCTTTGAAACCCTCTTAGTTTGAGGACGTTTTAAAGATCAACTGGGATGGAGCGGCGGCTCAGTAGATAGCGCTGTCGTTTTATGTTTTGCTGTGAGTGAGTGAGTGACTGACAGACAGTTTTCATGTTCTTCTGTCATTTGGGTTTCCTCCCCCAGCCCAAAGATGGACATCAGGCCTCCCTCCAACAATCCTGTCCAGGGTAAGCTGAAAACATTTGCAAAACCCGTGTAGTTCCAAGGAGAACAGTGTATTTGTGTATTTACGTTGTTCCCTGGCATAATAATGTATTTCTGATACATCTCAGATTTGCAGGTTTCGATAATTTAACCGACTAACCACTTTTTTTCACAGTGTAATCTACAACACTTGGATGGTGGTGTTTTCTACCTCTGCGATATCAGCTGATTGAAGTATTCTGCATAGTGCGTGTTTGTGAACTACTGACTTGTGTTCAATAAAAGTATTTCTGAATTTGGCATTATTCCCATAATATTATTAAGTGCAACCCTCTTAAACAGAAGAGCATTATCTGACCAAAGGAGAAAGTCCTGACATCGAGCGGGAACCAGCCCGTGTTTCCAGCACTTTCAGGCCAAATTCAATGTAAGGCTATAGCAACTACATCACTGACCTGCTCTAGCAGCAACACAAAGCAGAAAACATCTTTTTTTCTAGCGTTCACAGTATAATCTCACATCCAGAGGTTGGGATGTGCTGATCCGATATATAGGATTGCTCCGATACTCACCAAAAATACTGGATCAGCTATGGAAAGCCTCGCTTCACTTTGACAAACCGGCATTTTGTCTTGTAACTATTCCTTTAGAGGATTTGTTTTTGTTTTGTGCATTTTTAAATGGCTGTATTATGTATGGCTGCAAATGGCTAAAAAGTTAAGTGGAAAGAAAAAGACTATCGCATCAGATTGGCATCGGCTGATTTTTAAGGTTGTGTTCTCAGTATCGGAGATGAAAAAGTGGTGTCAGGCTGTCCCAAATTCAGCAACAACTCATTCAGTGTCTTTACCCAGTTCAACGATATCCAAAATTCACATCAAGCTCGAATGTTTAAATAGCCATGAAACTAGCAGTGTCTGCTAGTGGAGAACCCTGCACGGTGTTTGTGTGATTTGTTCCACCCCTCGGGCCCTAGATCACATCATAGGTTCCTGGTTCCAAACCAGCAAGTTTTGGGTGCTGGTTCCCGAGCCAATTTTTTGGCCTGGGGTATCATTTGTTTTTCGGTGGAAACGTTTGGAACTAGTTTGGATTGGAAATGTGGCAACAGTCACTTAGTTCGGCAATATCCCAGCCCCCACCTGAGGGGGGGTAATATAACCAAGCCAGCATCAGAATTAAGTAATAACTACTTTTGTGGTCTGCAGCATTCTAAAACCTAATAGATCCACATGATATGAAACAAGATATTTAATCTGTATACATTTTAAAACCAACTGTCCAAATGAAAGGGATGCAGAAAAAGATTATATTTAAGTCTGAGAAATAACACCATTTCTCTTTCATTTCCTTCTCTTCATATCACAAAATTATTTTTCAAATTTGTCTGGTAGGCTTTAACTTTTAATTCTTTTTTTTTGTTCCTCAGTGCTGCGGCGTGCCATAACAAAACTGCCAATACAAAGTGATGCTCAGTGATGTTTTTGCTTTGAAATACAATCATTCTCAATACAACACATAAGGTTGTCACTTTTACGATAAACTATTTAAATAAGACTAAAACCACACTAAAGAGAAATGTAAGTGCTGTTACGTGTATCTATATTGACGTACAGAACACAACATTACAGCATGAAGGTCATTATTGTGCATTTTTGATAGCAAAAATTTAATTTATTGTGTTATTGTTGTGTTCCAAATAAACTTCCAGGTGAACAATTGCAAATTTTAAAATTAAGCACACACATACTGTATAAACACACAAATTGTAAGCATCTCTCACCCAGCCTTCGGTCTGTTTGTGCCCTCTCTATAGTATACATGATAAATTGATTCTGACTGCACAAATCTCAGCGTCTTCAGAGAGGACTTTACTTGAACATAGTACCATCATTTGTGATTTATTTGTGATCAAATAATTAATGATGAGAAACAAAAAGAGGTTTGTTGTAGATCATTATATTTTTATAAATAAGTACACATTTAGTATGCCTCCTAAATCTTAAATAATTCTGTGCACATCTGATCAGTAAAAAGGATTCGAAGAGAGTATAAAAATCCATGAAATACAGGTAGACTGTTTTCCAAAAATTTGACGTTGAATCTAACAATTGATTCAGAAATGACAGATTCTGCTGATTTTGATCTTTTCCCTATTTATTTCAAACCGCTCAGTATGGTCCGTGAGTCAGTATTACTGAGAGTTGTATTTTTGTACAGTATTTTGAATAGTTTATTAGGAAAGGTATTCAGTTTAAACACCTTTCATTTCCTTCAGTCTCTGTATCATTAATGGGGTTGCAATAACATCATTTGTAGGGCTGAAATGTATGTTTCATGACCATATGCTAAGTTGCCAGTTAACTTGGACAAAGACCCAAAGCCAACAGTTTAATACGTTTTAATAGGCATTTTCATATATGCATATCCTGTCTTTATTAATTTCTACACATAATAGCAACAGTAGCATCATTTTCCAGCTATGAGTTGTCATAGTCTCTCGTTGCTCCTTTCGGGAACCCAAGAGTGGAAACAGTTAGGGCAGGAATCACTAAACCGAAACACATTCTCACCATTTTAATGCCACACATGAGATGGTACAGTTTTCATAAAACAGAATTTTCATGATCAGAGCCTATTGTAATGTTTTCATAATGTTTTCACTTTCATGCCTCTTTCCTTCAGATGCTTCGAACAAAACTCAAGGCTCCAACAGAAAAATACCAACAATATCAATCAAATTAATTCTAAAAGCAGAGCAAATGTACAGAAAAAGATTCAAATGAAAGGAATGCGAAGAATCGAGTCATTTAAGAAAACAACTGAATGTTGTCATTGCCGCTGTTGACCTCTTTGTCTTTAATCCCACATAACTGTAGGGGAAGAAGACTACACAACTCTCTTTGTTAATGCCAGCCTCTGTTACCCTTCAGCTTTCATCCAAAGTAGGGGTGGTCATTCTGGAAGTTGTAGTCCGGACATACCTTCTGTACCAGCTTGTAATCTTTACCACAGAAGGAGATAAAGATGCAGATGACCTTGAAAGGTTTGGCACACACCCATGTTGCCTGTGATTCTGTATGCTCGGTATAGCAGTTCTCAGAAGGATTGTACAGGCAAGGTTTGGTCTTTACTTTGTGGTCTGTCTTTTGGTACTCCACGCGGCAGTTGAAGGTCTTTATCTCTTTGGGGTCAATGGTGGATTGGTGCTCTTGCTGTTGTTGTTGGAGCTGGAGTTCAGGATGATGCTGGTGCTGTTGGAGCATGTCAAACTCCACCACTTTTGAGGGCGGAACGATGCTTATAGACACGTTGGCCAAGCTGGATGAGTTGTGGCGGAAATAGACACCGAAAGTGCCGTTGACGTGGTCTACTATCTTACCTGTCACGATAAGGCTGAACTTCATTGTCTTGATGTTTAAGTAGAAGTCCCCCCAGCCAAAGATCTTCTTGGATTTCAGGGCTGTCTTCAGTAAAGTTTTGCGCTTGGGGCGGTAGCCTGTCTGGTCAAGGAGGAGTGACTGGTTCCGGGCCAAGTCATATGGGTTGAGAAAGCTGTAGCTGGGGGGTTTGGACTTCAAGGGGGTATTGTCCATATTCGAGAAGATTCCAGGTGTCTGGTAAGGTGGCTTCACACCGCCTATGGCTCTTACCCCAT
This sequence comes from Gymnarchus niloticus, assembly GCA_009936485.2. Taxonomy (NCBI): domain Eukaryota; kingdom Metazoa; phylum Chordata; class Actinopteri; order Osteoglossiformes; family Gymnarchidae; genus Gymnarchus; species Gymnarchus niloticus. The sequence continues at coordinate 1,721,158 of JAACJT020000105.1, forward strand.
CGTCATCGCCAGCTCGGCCCATGCCATAAGGAATGGTCTTCATCATGGATCCAGCGGGCCCCAATTCCAGGTAATCCAAAGATTTGGTCACTTGTTTCTCCAGTCCCTGCACCTGAGAATAGAGAACATGGGAAAAGAGAGTCAGAAACCACAATGCATTTCACTCATATCTGTATCAAAAAGACTGATCTTGTTTCTTTGACCACTCCAACATATTTCCTTCCATATTTAAGCTGCATGCTTCACCTCTCACCAGTAGTGTCAAAATGTAACAGAATAATGGGTTTATAATTGTTAAATAAGCTGTAAAGTAAACCTGATTTTGAACAACCCAAAAATAAAAAATAAAAAGATAACAGGATTCATAATTAATAGAAGTGCACATGTCAAATTCTGCTTGGCAGTGCATTTATTTCACAAAGGCTTTGTCACTTCCTGAAAGGCATGGATTTCTATACAGTAAGCACTAAATTAACTCTGTGCATTTCTGGAATCTTCCAGGCCCAACAAGTCAAGGAAGAACTTAACAAATTTAAAAAAAAAAACACCAGCACTTGTAAAAATAATTAAGTTCTAAGGTCACCTGCATGCTGTTCAGCTTACCTGGTTTGGGTTCTTCCTCACACTACTATCATATATGTTACTTAGCATGGAAATATGTTCCTCAATCAAGAATCAGAAAAATATTTACTACAGCCTTGTCATGTTATTACAGCAATGGCACCTATGATCATCACTCAAGCTGTTTACATTAGATAGTTTAATGAAGCACAGGCATCGGTTATATGCTGGTTAATGCCTTCCAGATCAATCGCCTTCATGTTATGAAACACTGCAATCAATACATGCTTTCATGTACACTTTATTTCAGTGGCCCTCCAATTGCAGATTTGGTCTCACTATACATCAGTTTAATTTACCACTTTAAACTTGTTGTGGAATATTTAATCTTTGTATAGCATTTCCAAAATGAGAGGCTATCTTTCAATGCATCTTTAATGCAGCCACAGAGAACATAGTGGCACTTATCTGGCTCTGTATACATACACTGATCGTACAATGGCTCTGTATTTCTCCATTCAATTTCCATCCATCCATCCATCCATCCATCCATCCATCCATTCAATTTACATGCCACTTTTCCAAACCAGGGTTAAGGCAATACTGAAATCAGGATGTAGAGGGTATGAGGCAAGGATGGGATACCAACCCATCACAGAGCATACATGCACGCACACACACACACACACACACACACACTGATAAATGCCAGTTCAACTAACTTGATGTATCTGGACTGTGGGAGGAAACTGGATTGCCAGAGCAAAGGAACTCCACACAATCATTGGAACAAAATGCAAATCCCACATCCTGTACAGAGTCAAGAGAAAGAGTCAAACCTACAACCTTGCTGATCTGAGGCCACAGAGTGACCCACTAAGCCAACGCACCACCAGCTTCACGTAATAAATCAGTGTATCAGATAAACAAATAAAAATGTAAACATTTGTTAAGATATGGAGAAACCATTAATAGCACACTTTATGTATACGTTTTAAGAATTTTATATATACATTTAAAGAAGGAATACTTAGATTTTTCCTCTGTACCTCCACCTGGCCTTATGCGCACCTGCAGTAACATTTCATACACAACTGATCGATCATTTTCACATGCAGAAGAATGACAAGAAAACCGTTAAAATGGCAAATAGCCCCTCTTACGCATACATTGTCCGTTCTGAGGAAGACGGGCGCCACCAAGTCTTGTACTCATCAATTACAAATTCATACCGTCATTTATCCAAACGTTTGTCAATAACATTGATATGGCACTAAGTCATTCCTTAATTCATTTTTAAAGTGTCCGATAAGGTCAATTGAAGCAACTACAAGGCACGAAAAAAGCGAATTTAATTTGAAGTGTGAGTTATGTTTTTAAAAATAAATTGAATACCACCAGAAGTATCGATCTCTGAATCAGTCACACGACCTGAAACGGGGTTTCAGTTTCAAGCGTCTGTTTGATTATGTATACAACAAAGCCACTTTTTAAATCTCAAACACAGCACCAGGCTTTACTATAGTGATCTGAACCACTGATTTTTAACTTGGGACACAGCCCCTCCGGATCAAGTACAGACAGATCCATATTCAAAATCTCAAATTTGAACAACAGACATAAAGAAATCATTTTTTGTTCAACACAGCTGTACTCAACTTCGATAACTACACAGTCATCAAAGATGAATTCTGACTAACATTATATGATCTTAAAAAATTCTTACTAATAAAATGATCTCTCAAAATCGTACTGTTTGCAGTTCTGCATCAGGCGGCATATTAAGAAACAGGGGTAATTTTATGCATGGCTTCAAGCTGCATCTTTTACCCCAACTTTAACTTTAGCATTGTTAACAAATTATCGCTTTAACTAATAACCGTGATCCGTTTTTAAAGCCAGATATAATGTTGCATTTCTTTTGATTTTTGCATACATCATGGATGATGGAGGACTTCCCCCGGTTAGATCTTTGCATGGATAGGTAGAATATAGGAAATTTAATACAGAGGCAACTGGATTATGGGTCATAAGAGGGAGAGGCAAAAGGAAATGTTACAGGTGAGACGGGAGAATATAGCCGATCACGTGTTTTTAAGGACTAGAAGCAATAATCTTGAATTTGATTTGCCTGTCTAGGAGTGAGAAGCATGCTTTTCATTGCTCTTCAGAGCGATCGAGTCACAAGAAAAAGTCTGACCAGAAACACGCAACCGGTACACAAAATAAAGCGACCGAGGCTACGTAGGTGCATTCGGGTATCAGACCAACGTTTCAGTGTCAAAACGACTGACTTCTCTTATGATATTGTAATGGCCATTTTACTACCAGATTCACCGGGCAGGGCGATAACAAATAAAACCTACTAAGAGAGTGGTTCTGATGTTCATGTGCGTTTTGGAGAGAGTGACCGCGTCAGTCGCTGCGGTCATTTCCCGGTATACAGGGTCCGCTGTCCCATGTGCACTTGTAAGCTCTTTATTTGTATAACTGGAGTTTTATTTACAGTAATCAATTTCATTTCCCTATCATGGTCATCCAGGATACAAGATGTCTGAGACATTGATTTGCTGTCTTGTGGCAATTCAAACATCAGTACCCAAGCATCCGGGCCCAGACACCTCAGCAAACAGTATCTGATATGCGGACTGTTAATTGCTGTATTTTCATAATAGCTGCTTTTGATTAATGTTTTTTGCAAAGAACGGGGCCTCTTTTAGTTAGGGCATCGCTGATATACACAGGGGCAGTGTGATTAACCTTGATTACCCTGTTATATATCTGAAGTGTATTGTTAGCCGTGTCTTTTTTGTCAAATGATTTCAGATGAGCTTGCGTGGTATTATTACTGTGATGCCGATAATAGTATTTCTTTTTTGTGAAAGAACAGTATAACAAGGAAAACGTGTTCATTTTCTAAAAATATCAACAAGATGAATTTACTCTTTCATTTAAAGGAAAAGAAACAGAAAGCAAAATGACATTTAATTACAGGAAGGAAAATAATGCCCAAAGGAAAGGAGATAAACTGAGGGTTAAGGGGGGAAAAGCAGAGGGGAGGGGGGTAAAAACAGATTTCGCAGTTCAGTGCCGTTGTTGAATTATCATGAGAATGAAAGCCAGTGATTCAGAAAGTGAGGAGATGGAACCATAGCTGGTAACACTGAGAGAGGGGAAGCAGAGAGAAAGAGATGTATACGGGAAAGCGAAGAGCTAGGAGACGAGAGAGAGACAGAGAGACAGAGGGGAACATGCAGACAGGAAACGGGCAGGAGAGATGTGCAATAGAGATGTGTAAAGATTGCCTGCCACTGTTTGCCAGTTAAGACATTATTATGCTCACGTGTGTAATTATTGTAAAAATGCTTTTAATAACAGGCAAGAAATTACACTAATCAGATTACAGGACAAATATGAAATTTCAGACTGAATTGAACTAGAAGTTGTACATTTCAGTGGGATATTCATTAGGTGAGATTCAGTAAAATGTATTTGTGTTTTTGCTAATGTCATATTAACAAATCAACACATCACATTAACTTATAGGTATTTAGTAGCCTAGCAATTCAATTGTGACTGTTCATACTTGTATGAAAAACATGTACTTTTATTTTGTTTAAAAAAGCAAAGCATTTCTGTTTGAATTTAACACCTGAGACAATGCCAGCTGATCTTACTTGCTGAACTCATTAGTGTTGAAGTTCACCCACAGAAGTTGAACTTCTGTTTAAGTCTTCAGACATATTGATCTTTTCACAGTTTTTTTGGTCACGCTAATTAGCAAGGATAATACATGATCCATTTTTCTGCATAATTCAGGATTTTTATTCAGGATTTTGTGAAATATTAAAATTTTTGTCTTTAAAATGTATAGTATCAAAATACTAAACGTATTAAGATCTTCATTAGTGTTAAATTAATTCTGCGTTGGGTGTATGAGGTAACACAAAATAGCCAATCAAATAATTTTGTCAATGTAACTAATTAAATGCATAATGGAGTCTGACAATATATGAACATGATTAATAATGCAATTAATGTTTACTGTACAGTTGCAAATTAATTGTCCACTGAAGATGTGTTTCATTTGATTGAAAATATTCACCAGATGAAATACAGAGCTGAGAGAAGTAACATTTTTAGGGCTGCTTAAATGTGTAGCTGTTCAATGTCAGTGTTGTTTTTGCAATCAAAGTTAGACATTGTGGTGTGATTCTAGACCCAAAGATTTGAAGGATACATTCACCAAGCCATGGCTCCCTCTGTTAGTTTGGCAGATGCAAAACAGAAGGATCTATCTGCTTTTTAATACTTTTCTACAGTTTCACCCACGAGAAGGGCATCATCACTGCAGTCAATCGAACCTCCTGCTCTTACAAGGCCAAGAATGCCCAATGAATACCTGAGCAGGACTAACCAGAGAGGGCAGTTTCAAGAAGTTCCCTGACTGTTTGCTATACTGAACTCAATTCTGCAGCCTTAAATTCACACTTTTTAGATGTTTTACAGAGATGTACATTTAAGGTGGAATCAGTCACCCATCCATCAATCTTCAAAATACTGGAGCCTATCACAGTTGACATGGATGGAATCTCATGCCATTATGGGGCACATATTTTGAATACAAGTAATATTTAGAGATACCAGTTAGCCTATAACTGTAAGATTTCTGGATTGGGAGTAAATTTGAGTTACATGGGGAGAACACACAAATGCCAGACAGAAAGTGGAGGTGGGACTTGAACCCCTAGCTTTGGAGGTGTGAGGCTAACCACTAAGCCACGGCAGCTATCATGTAAGACTTACTTTAGAGTCAAATGTGAAGAAGAAATAAGACTGAAGCAACTCGCTCAAAAGTTTAAAGGCAGTTCTGATGTGGCACAGGTAAATTATATGACGCCTTTAAAAGTTCAGTAGAATAATCTTTGATCTCTGAAGGACAGAAAAATTCTGAAATTGCTGACTGTCTGAATCCAAAGGTGCTGAGCAGGAATAGCAGTCATGGCAGACTCTCACAGCTGATTAACGTGAAAGTTTGACGTGTGGTACTGTGATTCCGGATGAGCAAGACAGCCTGGAAAGTGTTAGGCCTATGTGTGGACACCTGCTGTAAAAGACACCATACAGTCCAGTGGAAGAATGGGATTAGATTTCATCCAGGTAAATAAGATGATTCATTGCTGTGTATTTAAAATAGTACCGCGGAGCATTAATCATTGTGAAAAGGGCTTCCCATACAGGAGTCATTCTGTAATGGTGTTCGCTGATGTTTCACGGCTGAACTCCTTTGTGGTAATTGATTTAGCCCCTGAAGGATTACATTGACTCGATGGCTTCATTGTAACCCACCTGGGCAGTAATATGGGGGGGGGGCATGGCATGAGCTTTTAAAGGCACTTGATGGGAGAGACCATCCTCTGTTGCCCAGACAAACTTCATAATCGGCTTAGGGGGGGTACCATAACCCATCCTAGGAGTAGGCGGTAAGAAGTATCCGGAAGCTCAAAGTGGAAAGTCAGTCAATGCTGCCCCCCCTCACCCATCTTAGGTCCTAAAAGTCACCATCACAAGTATGAACCAGTATGAACAGAAGTGGAGTCATTCAGATCTGGTGCTTTTTTTTTTTAAGAATAATTGGTTCTGTGAGTCAGCAGAAAGCTCTCTGAGGAACGGAAAGTGACTATATCAGGAATCTATGAATTAAGACATCGCTATCCTTCTGCATTCTTAAGCTGTCATCGCATTTGTCCTTTATCTTTTTTTAATGAGAAAGAAAAATCCCACTGCAATTATGCAACCCTCTTTGCAAGGGAGACTTGGCTAACACGACAGTTCAAATGATGAACATTTAGCTAGCTCAAGCATGAAGACAAAGACTAAGGATAGCAACCAGGCTAAAAAGCGGGAGAAAAATGCCCAGGTATCCTCCACCTAGACCTTCATCGGTCTGCATGGCTGCATTACTGGACCGGCATCGCCCAATCACAGCCAGGCTGCCACGCCTGAACCCGCCTCCCCCAGACAGATGCCCATCAATCATCTCCGTTATGGACAGTAAGGATTGTGCTAACAGATGAGTGTGTGTGTGTATGGGCGTGGGGGGGGTTTTCTTATGCATGCAGGACGGTAGGTAATGCATCAAAAGATGACAGCTTGCCCATTCTGCTTAAATAAGTGTGTCAGGACTTCTGGCTGCGTTTTTTAACTTTAATCATTCATCTAAATAACCGCAGCGGCACGCAGAGCACTGGAGAGCAGGCCGGCTGCCGGGAAGTGGAATAACAACCGGCGTTGCGCTACTGAATTTCACATTTGTAAAAGTGTAAACATATATTTGACTCATACTGCAGACAGAAGCCAGGCAGCCCCACCCCCGTGGCCCGTCGACAGCCACCACACCCACCTCTCCAGATTTATGTATCGGTGAGATTTAAAATTCATTGCAGTTATGAAGCGGGGGGATGGGGGGTGAGCAGTCGCTCCTCGGTCTGGCAGGGATGAGCGTTGCTCCGACGCTGTAAAGTGACGGTGATTGATGCCCTTCTGTGTTCCTAACTTATCAAGCTCAGACGTGCGTGCGGCTGGAAAATAAACAGGAGAAATATAAGCAATAAACAAACGGTGGAAATAGAGTCGAGGCAGTAAGAGCTCCATCTATACAATATGGGAGCCGGGCAGGGGACAGCGGGACCCTTGCTGCTCCAGAGAGGGGTCCAGAGGCCAGGCAGGATACTTAAAGGTGGACATGAGTCACCTGGGGAGGTTAGAATGAAGTGCTGTTTCTTCTCAGCTCGTGGACCAATTTCTCCACGTCTTCTGTGGGGGACGTGTAAGAGATACGCGGCACGGAAAATGTCTCCCATCTCTCACACCTGCTGGTGTCACACCAGGCCCCCCCCCAACCCAAGCACGCGCTGGGCGGAAATCACCGAGCGATGGTCGGTTCCCGGGAATAACGAGGTGATTAGAAATAGATGGAAAGACTAAATGTTCCCCGCCTTCGCCCTCCTGTGAGCCAGCTGGAGACCGAGAGATGCTTTTCTCCAAATGCTTGGCTGTAAAATTGCAGATGAGAGACATAATTAGGATCCTTGGCGACGAGCGTTCGGGGTATCCACTCAGTCTCAGGTGCCCATGATCGCCCATCATTTCGTGTAGCTCTCAGCTAGCTAAGAGGCTATGCAATGGCATGGCAGTGGCCGTCCTGTGAAGCGAGAAATTCCAACGCGTTGCCATCGCTGTCATGCCACTGGCACATCAGCAGAGTGGAGACGATTCTCGGTTGATCGCGTTCACAGACGCTGGCGCTCGGTGTCTGGGTGAAGTCAGAAGCACAATGTTAAGGTTCAGTAGACCACGCCATTGCCAACTGGGGCAGAATCTTCATCACAGTTTCAAGCCATTAGAAAAAGAATCGTACCGGAGATCCAAAGTATATAACCAATCCAGAAGCGGGATGGTATTGCAAGCGGCTCTCGCCGGCTCTGCTGATCCAGAACGGTGCAGAGACCGCACAACCCATGGTTCCACGCTTCACCACTTCCACTTGTTCTAGGCCCCCCCATACAAAAACAATTATGGGGAGAGATGAGAAACACTGGTCTCTCCACAGGCAATTGTGGTCTATATATAACGATTCAGTCCCTCTCTCTCTCTGTCTGCCTCTCTCTCGGCATGTAACTAAGTGAGTCGATCTATTTCCCCGGCAGCCTGGCGGCGTGTCCAGGCCAGCCGCGCGCGTGTCATGGGCGAAACGTCAGAGTCACGGACTCAAGCAGGACCACCAGATGGAACAAGAGCCTTGTGAAGGCCACCTCACCTGCAGGAACCTAATAAAACACCTGGCCGCCTCTGTCATTTCCCACACGGACGCAAACACGCAGAAAGGATCCCATCTTTGCCACTGCTTGCCGCTAAATTGGCACCGTTAATGATTTTTAACGAACTGTCCATTCGTCATCTATCCAACCATCCTGAGCATGGCTGTCGGTCAGTCCTTAGCCCAGGCTCAGATATCAAAGGTGAATGAAAGCCAAGAATATGAAGGAAAATATGTTCTGAAACCTTTAGTGGCTTAAAACAGGCAAATTAAATTGGAGTTTTTTTTGTGGGAACATCTGTTGTGTCTCTGTGATCGGGGGACATACGTCAGAACCCCGTTCATGACCGCCTAGGTTTGGTGATGCTTGTTCACCTAGGGACACGAAGATGAGTCAAAGACTTAGGACTGCTTGGGGCTGCTGTAGAGACTTTTGGAATTTCAGGCCATACTGTTGCTACAGTATACATTATAACAAATAAGGAGTGACTGGCATGTAGGTACCAGTGCTTTTACAAACTTTAGCTGGTGACACTGCCTGGACACTGCATGCTGGTTAAACCGCCTTCCTGTAACTCAGCAGGAGTAGTACAGTAGATTACCATCAGCATTAGCCACTGTATTATGGAAAATACAACCCCTAGTCATAAGAAATGCCCTGTTGCCCTGATGTGTCCTGTATGCATACAGTATGTCATGCTGGAGCCGTTTAAAATGGTCTTTTTAGAATGTGCTCCCTGTGGTTCTGTAGTCTAGCACACAGTTCAGTACCATGAACATCTATCATCATTTATAATGACATAATGAGGGAATTACATGAGGAATTACACAGTCTTTGCTATATAGCAGTTTCAATGTACGTAAAATGCTAAAAATAGCCTACAAAAATTAAATTCGTCATAATTCCCACAGTCCTACTGGATAAACGGTTGAAAAATGGAAGCAAAGATAATCTGTAGTTCTTTTTTTGTAACAAACCCTCTTCTCATAAAAAAGCTGACCAAGAAAAAGAATAAAACTCAAGTGTGAGTCGCAATCTAAGGGAAATCCACCGTTTCATCTTGGTGTATTAAATTTGGAACTGAGACCCGAAAACTGAAGCAGGAACCTTAGTTACTGCACACGCGATTCTGCCGGTGTCACAGAGCCGTTAGTGTCTTTCGCAGAATCCGTTAAATGAAGGCACGCGCCAACGTTTTTCGGAGAACCGCGGCTTAGCGTTAACTGTCCTTAATTACCGTTACAGTCGCTTTTTTTTTTACGAGCGCGCGAAAACGTGCAACGCAGAATCCCGTGAGATTAGTTTGGGGGTAAAGGTTCAGGACTGGGGCCGGTCATTTGTCTGTCATTCCTAACGAGCTCTGAGACCACAGACATGGAGGGGTCAGCAGCACAGGGCTGGGCGCTCCCCAACCCGGGTCATCCATCAGCCTTAAAAGACCTCCTGGTTAATTGGAACAGAAGTTAATGAAGCAGAGCAACTTTATCTCATCCTGAATCAGTCCTCTTCATGCATACTGCATCAACAAAATGCACAGAAATGTATCACATTATTAACATATGCCCACGATTTTATCATTGCACTTTTAATAGTACCATTAATTTTACCAAACGTCAAGAACTAAAGGCAGCTTTCGGCGAGCGACGTAAAAGGGAAAACATAATGAACCTAACCGCGAATCACATTCAGATATTTGAGAGGCAAAACACATACCCAAATGTTAATAATATCAAATATTTTCTCATTTTTTATGGAAGCGCATTGATAGGTGGTACAGTATAAACCCTGCTGATGTTTTTAGCGGATAGCAGATTATGAATATTTAATATAAGTTTGGCAATTTGCCGTATTTTGCTTATTTTCTATATATACATATGCATATGTTAATATATTGTTTATACATATATGTATTTATATCTAAAAATGCAGTTTTGATCAAATGAAAAAAGAGGATGAAGAGATCGACGTTAAGTGTGAAAACAGAGCAACAGACAGAGATGCAGGAGGTGAGAAGCGGAGTTCTTCACGTTTCCACTGGAAAAGAGAACGGGCGATAAATTCTTGAGCAAAGTCAAAGACTAACAAGACATCCATCCTGGCAGCTCCCCCACACGCTTGAAACACCTCTCCCACAATGCCTCTCAAGGGAGGGGTGACCTTCAGGACCAAGCCTGAGATAACATCATTACTCTCCATCTCTTTAGCTACGTCCCATGGCCAGGAATAGACCAGTTCTGCTGGAACTGGGTCTTTATGAACAAGGTCCTCATTGATGTCAGGATCTCAGCTTGGATTTGGTTAGGGCAGACGTCCCCATTGCCCCCTTAGAACGGCCCAAACAACATTCACTTAGAAGTCTCCAGCTGTGTTTTAAACTCAAACTACCAAACAGGTTAAACAAAACCAAGCTTCTTTGGGGGCTGTTTAAAAAGCCTGGCATGATGGTGCTCGTATGGAACAGAAAATCCATCCTTCCATCGCGTATGTCAAATTCAGCTGATACAAACGTCTCTCTTTCCTCTCCAGCTCCCCCTCTCCCCTGTTCTTATTTCTATCTTGCACCAGCCAGAAATCCCTGTCATAATCAATAATTTCCCCCACTGTGTGTTAACCTGCAATAATAACAGCCTTGCGGGAGGGTAAAATAACAGAGAAGGTTAATAAAATATGGTGAATGACCTTTTTTTTGTTGGCTCCCCTTACGCCCCTCCCTCTACTCGTCCCGGCTGAGCTCCAGCCCCAGACTGAGATACTGGAGTTTCACGCCGCAGCACCTGTGTGGATAACGAGCTGGCTGGAAAGCAGAGAGTCGGTGAGGCAGGTACACCAGTTTAGGAATTCCATGCTGCGCTCAGCAATATATATTTTTCATAGTACATCTTTTATATTCAGACGCTCCTCCCTGGGCACTCATCTTTATTTCATTTTTTTGGGTGTTTTTAATTTTGTCTGAGATTATTATTTCTTTTCTTTTTTACCCTCTCTCCTTCAGCCTTCTCTCCCTGTCACCTGCTCCCCGGTTGGCTGAAATAGTACGTTCTTATTTCCGCACTCTCCACCTCGAATATTTACTTACGGTGGACGTATATTTATGCTCGTGCGTGGGTAAACTTCAGAACTATTTCTACACTTCTTCACACGGGCAGCCCATCTCCAAAATATATATTAATAACGTCACAGTAAATGTGATGAATCCCGCCACAGCTCTATTTGATTTGAATTATTGCTTTTTTTTATTTTGGTCTTGAAAATAAACCTGTAGCGATGTAATAAAACAGCACGGAGGAGCACTGTTCTAAGTTCAGAACTGGCGACGGCCTAACTACATATATTCATCTTAAAGTTCTTAAATCTCTCTCCACCTCTCTCCCATCTCTGCTGGCTTTCTTTGTGGTGTGCCGGTTGTTTTATGTGTAATTTGGCTGGTGTGATGGAGGTGATGGCTTAAAACAATCAGCAGTCATTTTCCAGTGTCTCTAGGGAGGGCTTTACCCTACGTTAACTGTAATCTTTTCTGGTACGCGCCACCCATCTTAAAATTACACTCAGCCCTTGCTTGGTTTACCCTTTTGTATGCTCTTCCCTCTGTATACAGACGCTCAGAGCACATTCTAATTAAAGTGTCACATCCAGAAGTCCCTGGAGGCTGGATGCTTGTATTACAGTCATAGTCCTGCGAGCTTGTATGTATGTGTGTGTGTGCGTGTGTGTGTGTGCATGCAAACGCCATTCTTGTGTGCATTGTGCTGTTAGGAAATGATCCAGGCACGTGACAGGATCTCGCCACTATTGCGTTTTTGTGTGCAACCACCTCGGTTGCTGGTCTCGTCTAGACCCATTTGAAGTTCTATGTGAGTAGCTCAGCTGTCTGTAGCAGTCCCCTTTGCTTATTGTAATGGTGTTTGTAGAAGTTAAAGCGTAGGTATTTTAATTAGACAGACATTCTAGCCTTCATCTCATGTGGCACCTGCTTAACTGCTGTATGCCAGCAGTATGCTGGCGCTTGTCTTTGCTATCGCCCTGTCAACTGTGTTTGTGTGTGTGTGTGTGTGTGTGTGTCTGTGAAAAAGTGAACACACACACACATGCACATCTGTTTTCTCGCCATGGGGCGGTCATGCATTTCACCTCCTCCCCCTCGTCCAACCCTTTGCAAGAGGTTGTGGTTTGACTTTGTTGCGGCCCACTCGCCCGTCCTAACGGGGGTCACCCGCTGGGATCCTTCTGGAACCAGCGGTGGGCGTGAGAAGAGCGCAGCCCCTGATTGGAGCGGATTTGGGCTGGAGCAGAACTTGTATGTGAAGGTTTGTACCAGTGAGAGGGTTCCTCCTACGCAAGGCTGCTTATCTCCTCCTGTATGTGTCCATTTTATTCTATAGTAAATTAATAGTGAATCCTGGCATCCCGAATGGATCGAACACCGTTAGAGTTTATCTAACATCGACTAGGTTAAGATGAGGCCTATGACATCATTCAAATAGATGTTTCACACGCGGAGTTAAGTGCATTGACTTGACCGACAGCTCAGTGCAGTAAGGTCACACGTTGCCAGCAGAGAATGTTTAGTTCGATCCCCCGCTCTTTGATCGTCGAGCACCGCAGTGACCAAAGCGGTGAAATTTACTCTCCTGACCGGAGATCTGTTTTAAGGCCGATGTCAGCCTCAGAGGAGGGAACGCGGACATCTTGCAGAGAGCGGAGGCGAGGGATATGAGCAGCGTTCAGTATGCAGTGCGGGTCAGACTCCTGTCGTAAACTCTTAAGAAGCAAACTTCACATGGCGGGATGCCGGAGCTATACATAAACAGCGTGGAGAGAATCGTTCCTGTGTGGCGGCACCAAAAAAGTTGCCGAGCGGTGAATGCATGATGTAATCAAAGGCCCTTCGCTAGCTCCTCCACAAATCAATGCATGCAGAAGTGGTGACAGTCCAAAGGACCTGACAGCACGAGAGTGCTGCTTTAACAGTCATATGTTGTGACAGTCCCATAATGATATGAGGCACTGTCACCTGATATAACCAACTCAGCTCACTTTAAGAGCAACGATTCCTTTTTTTTTTTTTAGCTCACGAGGGTGTTATCCTAAGTGACCATCTACATCTACTCATCCTGCTTGAAAGCATCTCTTCTCTCAATCAAGGTGACCGTGGTCCCGTCCACCAATCACCAGTCTGGAATACATCTTTCCATTCATTGTTCCCAACTTTTCATCTTGAGACGGTTGATCCCGCATCAGACCACCCTTCCCTCCAACCCTCGCGACACTCCTCACCCCTGCTATGACGCCATGCTGACCCCGTCGTACAGAACATCTTCACTTGCTGCTAGACTGTGAGTCTTATAACACTGGTGAAATACCTCCTGTTACGGCTCCCTACATTCAGCGACAGAAGCGAATCCAGGAAGTGAAATTCGCACTAAGACTCCAAACACGTTAAAAAACAGCTATCTTCCTTATAAACAAAATTCTCTGCGTGTGTGTGTGTAACAGTGATTAGATTTTTTTTAAATCTCCAAATGGATAATTAAACCTTCAATTTTACAATTCTTTAGAAATTGTTATGGCATGGTAGCTCAGAAAACATATATTTTACGTTCCCAGCTCAGTTTTTCATGCTAAAATATAGTAAATCAGAACATATAAATTGATTGATAGCTAGGATTTATATTGTATTCAAGAGCACAGCCTCAGGGAACAAGTAACTTCCATCAGAGTGGAATTGCCTGTTCAGAGGCCGCTGATATTGATTAAGTGACATAAAGCTTTTAATGACTTGCTGGGGTGTGCGCTGATCTCAGTTCAGTTTGCATGGTGCGGGAGTACAACAATTGTGCTGGAATTTCACATTGTCTATCCAGAGATTACAGATCCAAGTGTGTTAGCAAATGGTACCCAAACACACACACCTACCCAATCCCCACTATAAAGAAATCCTGCTATTTCACAAATCAGAATATCCGAGACTGTCTTTTAAGAGAAAGGCCTGGTGAGTTATGTTCTACTCCTTCTTCCTCTTACATGTGACCCAGAGGCATCAGTCACAACGTGACACCTACAATGAACCTGATCCAGTAATAATATGGCATTTTAGCTAAAGAGGACTCCATAAAAGAATGTTACAGCAAATGAGGACTGCAAAATTGATGGGTCAGTACAGTGCTTTTGGAATGTTAATAGTATCTCCTTCTTTTTGCTCTAATTGAGAGTCATTTTAGGCTCATTGAGATAAATATATTTCCTTCAAGGCTATGCTGTACTCATAGTTAATGATTACTCGTCCAAGCCATCTTGGAGTGACACCGTCTTATTTATTTATTTTTCTGGCAATTCCGGTTTACAAGGTAACATGGCAGTTAATCTGACACAGATCTTCTTTTTAATCTTTCGTTCTGTGCTGCTGCCTCTGCTTGGCTCCCCCTGCCTTGTGATTTACGCCCCTCCGTCATGCTGTCTGGAGCAGAGGTCCGTCTGGCCCTGCTTCCCCAAACCGTGGCTTGCAGCCCCGTATCAACTCAGATGCTCTTTTGCATCTATAGGCAGTACACAATCCTGGCAGTCTCACATCTGCCTAAGCTACCAGCTCGCTATTCTCCGCCATTCCCCATCACAACCAAACGGTATACTCTATAAACTGTACATTTATCTTGAACTGCTTTGTTTTTAATGTTTGGTGCCACACATAACCCAAAGGAGGTAAACGTCTCATTTTAAAATCCCTTTTAAATCTCTCCTTTATAGCTTTCTTTAAGTCCTTTAATTACTTCCAAGATACAGATCTCTGTTTGCTTTCCCTTTTGTTCTCTAAGTTAATTGCTTTTTTACTAACTTATTTTTAGATATCTTTATATCTTACTACAGTTTAAAAATGGTCTTTGTGACTTATCCATTCATTTATTTTCCAAACCTAGGGCACAGGGTGGGGTCCACCCTGGACTGGGTGCCAACCAATCATAGGGCATAGTTACCCATTATAGGCAATTACAAAATGCCAATCAGCTTAAACCACATGTCATTGGACTGTGGGAAGAAACTGGAACACTCAGAAAACCTGTAAAGCATAGGGAGAACATGCAAACTCCTCCCCCCCTCTCTCTCTCACACACACACAGTGGTGTTTGGACTTGAACCCCCAACCACAGAGGTGTAAGGCAGCCGTGCCAACCATTCAGCCACTACAACCTCTATGACTTAGCCAGTTTATATGTAAGTTCTGTTTAAACTTTAGCGAGGTATGACAACAAAGCACCACAAGCCAACAAATAGGTTTGTTAAATATGGAATTAGACAGACACTGGTACAAGTCTCTGATCAATTACTGCCAGTGGATCATGCATTAGAGCATCTTTGTCTCAGTCCTTCTTCAAAATGATGTCCCATGAAGAAGGACTGCTCCTCAACCTTTCTTTCTTCCCCATCCATGGAATGACCCAATTTCTCCCACCATAAGCAACTTCGGAGCCTACACATACGTGTGTGCGGTCCGCATGGTCACAGCCATGCCATCGCACGCATTACAATTGTGCAGCAGCTTCTGAAGTGCCCCACCATTTCTGGAACCCTCTTTGAAGGCCTGTTTTATAACCCCAAGCTGATGGGCTTGACCCACTTTTCTGGCTGCTCCTGCTGGGAGGGAGCGGGGGTGGGGGGGGGGGGGGGGGGGGGACTGATTTTGAGAAAAAAAAAGAAAAAAAAAAAAAAAAAAAAAAAAAAAAAAAAAAGGTA
>JAACJT020000105.1:1743974-1765439 GCA_009936485.2 Gymnarchus niloticus
CGTCAACAGCTCTGCATCCCTGGCTCCTCTGATGCTGGCAGCTGAACTCGCAGCATATGCCGTATGCCGAGAACTGGGCATGATGACAGGTAACAGCACTCTCCCTCAGGGGGGTGGGGGGAAGTGGGTGACAAGCAGGATTATCAAGTCAAAGATGCCCCCTGCAGATAAGAGGTTTTTTAGGATGTAGCAGAGACTGCTAGGCGTGCCCCCTCCCTACCTAGGTCAAATCCACCCTTCATCCTCTATCTCCCCATTATATTTTACCTCTGACCACATTGTTACCCTGCTGCTATTCTCCTGAACTCCATCCTCTTTGTCCTGCACCAGCTCAGTTGCAATGCCCCCACACTCCTACCAGCACCACCCGCAGGGGGCTGAACGTGATAGCTGAACTGGCGCCGGCAGCTGGGTACTGAAACCAGCAGGGTCTCCTTATGTCCCTCCTGTTCACTGAACTTTTTAATTTAATCGCCCGACATCTACTGACTGTGTCAAGAAGGCACTTGGGGCTGAGGGTGTGGGAGGTGGGGCGATGGCGATGGGGCCTCAAGACCACCATGGGCCAAAGACGTACCTCTGAAAGTACACATGTATGCATAGGGCCTTCAAATGTAAACCTTATTGGTACTTCTAGGGTCATTTAAAAGTTGGCCTGTGAGGATGTGAGGCAGTGTGCCGAGGATCTTGTCGGCTCGTCAGGTGAGCAGTTAATGAGGCAAAGCAGGTAGACAGCATTGGTTAATGCTTTCACACCCATCTGATTAGTGCAAACTTCCCTAAGGGTAGTGACTCTGAGCACTGACTCCTCATTATGACAAGGCTGGGTTAAAAGATGGCGCACGGGCTGGGAAGAGGAGGACCGGAGATGGAGGACAGGGCTGAGAAAACCTTCTGCACCCACCTTTAACATCGACACGGAGGACTGGTAATTACACACACCTGCATGTTGGACCCGAACGCATGCCCATTATTGCAGGAGAGCACTGTACTGCTGGACTCTCATCCCTCAAAGCATCGTTAGTCTCTGCACGAACATTTCTTAACAATAAGAATAATAACCAGCTGTGGCAGGGACCACTGTTAAAATTAAACCGTACGATCTTCTTCCTTGACAAATCTTTAAAACCAAGGTCACCGATGCACAGAGTTCTTGCATGTGGCGGTGAAACCCTGTGGTTTTCAGAAGCTAGTCCTCCTTTGCAAGGACACTAAAGTCCTCTGATTTAGACAAAAACCTTTTTGGAGCCTTTTTGGGACTTTAAAATTGCATTGTGCCATCCACAATGCCCCTATGCCATCGGTGAAGGCACTCAGAGGGGATGGTTGACTTTATCTCTGAAACCTTTATGTACTCATAAAAAAAAGCTGCCATCTTCAATGAATCTCAGTCCTGCGTAAATGTATCTTCTCTGTTCTGGTCTATTTCTTTGTTTAACCATTTGACATGGTACAGCGGGAGCCGAATAAAAACACCATCTATAAAGGCATGGAAGAGGACTGTGATGCACTGTAAACGGGCATAAAATCAGCACTTTATTATACTGGTTGCCCATTGCAGGGGCAGAAAAGTTACAGAGAGCCTATACAGAGATACCGGGAAAGGACAGTGGTATAACCAAAACCAGTAAGCCTGGTAAAATTAATAAATAAACAATCCAAACCCTTTAGCTAGTGGTAAACCAAAACCTGTTGGACTTAGGGGTTTCAACACAGCCATCAAAATGCTGACCCAAGTTAGCAGGATAAACATAGGAGTCTTCTATCTGAACCGGGACAACAAGAACGAGGGAAAGGTGGAACGAAACAAACGCCGACAACTTTCGCCGTGTTGTTCTCCATCCCAGGATGAGCGATGGCTCCAACTCCCACCATCTTACACAGTGAAAGAAAGAAAAATAAACAAACAAACAAATCCTGGAGTCGATGGGGAAAAAAAAAAAAAAACAACTACAGCGAACATTCAGTTCTGCAATTCACGTCCTGCCACAAGTCCTCGCATTCAGATGGCAAAAGCAATTGAAACATGCACCTGAACGGCTGCAGAGTACACCATTAATTACAGTACAGTGCCATCGTCTCTTGCAAAACAGACAGCGCAGAGGGCAACAGAGCGACAGGAAACTCCTCCCCCTCCATCTATGCTGTTGGCCTTCTTCTCACTTTACCTTAAGTCTGCCCCGGCACGTTTCAGCCCTTTTAACATTTATCATGTTTACATGCGTTCGTGTTCTTTTTTCTAACAAAAAATAAATAGCAGTAAGTATTTGTGGAGAAGATGGTTTAAGAACCAAAAAGGGCTCCATGACTGTCATGATGACTGTGACCGGCAGCGCACACATCACCCACACACACCCTAAGTAACTGCATTTACATGCAGCCTCTTGACTGATGTGTGTGTGCCCACACCCCCCCCACCACTAGGATCCTCATCTGAAAATTCTGGAGCAAATGAGAGACAGAGGGGATGGTAAGCGAGGTCATATTAGCTTCCTGTTAATGAGGTCCTCTGTGTCTACACTCAGATAGGCGGGAGACGGTAAAACAACCTGGGATCTCGTTAAGAAATCCTTTTTCGTTAAAAGCGTCTTTTTAACACCACTTCCCCAACCCTCTTCCACATGGTCTTTTGTCCATATTTTTTAAAAAAACACATGCCACATCTTCACACTAACCATCTTTCCAGGCATCTGGAGCCAGGAGCAGTGGCTTTCGACCCCAGTCCAGGAAGACTCCAAGGTTCCTGAATGTTTGGTCTACCTGAACACTCAGACCATGAGCTACACTAATTATCACCCTAATCAAATCGACTCAGTGTCCCCTCTCAGGACGAAGGGAGCCAGAGGACCTGCCCTCACTGCGGCATAACAGGACCGCAACACAGAAGGCAGATTAAGCGCAGTCTCTGCCGACAGGAAAATCACCAGGACTCGTGGGCCAACAGCTGACTCCCCAAAATGAGCTGATGGGAAACAAGGCAGAGTGCATTGTGGGATCCATCAGGCCAGAGTGCGGGCCTCTCGTGACTCCAATCAAGGCCCGCTTCTAATGATCTCATAAGGGGCTTTGCCAGACGAGGGAACACGTGTTTAATTTTAGGCCTCGATTACTTCCTAATTGAGATGTAATGTATCACAGTGTCGCGTTTACAGTAACTCTGCCACCTCGCCAAGCTGCCTTGTGGATTACAAGACAAAATTCAAGTGAGAGATGGGGGGATGGGGTAAGAGTTATGTTCATGTCTAGATAACTGGCCCCATCTTCAAAGTCCAACAGCAGGCTGCGTGATCATGCAGACACAGCTCAGCCACCCTGCCCTTACACCCCCCCCGGCCTTCTCCACCAAACTGATGTATGAAGGTTCACAATGTGAGGCTAGGAGAACACGACTCATGTTTCATTTCAGCTGAGTTTATGACCAATGATCACTAATACACTGGGCTGCTCAGAACTCAAAAAGAGGAGCGGGGCAGCAAAAGGGTGTTTTGTTTCACTCGGAGTAAAAATGCTACAGTGTGAGGTCTCTGCCTGTAACCTTTGGGAATATCTGGAGAACATGTCCTTCAGCTTTGTTCCCGGTATTCAGAACTATCCGGATATTATTATTTAGGAAGGAACTTCATATCATGAGGATGTGCCATGCTGTCACCTGACAGCCTGCAACGGCACCGAGAAGAAAAAAAGATGCAAATCTAACATGGCAATAATTCAGCGTGAGAGAGATCATGGCACAGTGAAGGGTTACGAGACAAGGTCACTCAAGAGGAAAGGAGACATATGGATGGAGGATTAAGAAGGTATGCTTATGGGATAATAACCCCTGCCGAGGAAGAAAGTAACCTGCTACTTAAGGACACGAGCCCATAACCTGAAGGCTGTTGGGTCACGTCCCAAGAGAGGCTCTGCCTCGGTACCCATGAGGAAGATGCTTAACCTGAAATACTGCATCTGCATTAATGGGCAGAAGACTTCGATTTAGCTGAAAGCCCTGTACCGCAGCTAAATGCAATGTACTGACATGCAGATCCAATACAGATGTATTTTTATATAAATGATCATATTTATGCAATTCTTCCGGTCTGTTCTATATTTTTACTTTTGATGTAAATCTTATACTGTATTTATTTGTGTGTTTTTAATATTAACAGTGTAAGTTTAAAGTAAATTCTTCATTGTTCCTCTAAGCTGGGGGACCTCACTGCACTCCTGTACTGGATATGTGATATGAAAATGGATGGATGGATGGATGGATGTAATGAACATAAACATACATTAAAAATCTTGTATTTGTTTCAGTATATGTTGCCTTGCGGTATATGGGGTGTGGTGGAGGGGATAGCACCTCTTCAGGATGGGCTTGCCATGCCCTTTTCAGGGCAGCTCATCCTGTTTTGGTCCCCACCCGGCACTCAGCTCTCACCTGTGGCTCCAAGAAGCTGTAGCATGCGTGGCAGCCATACCCTGGTAAACCGCTTTGCCAGGCGGGCAAAACCAGGTGAGGGTAACCTTTGGGTCTGTTGAGCGGATGAGATCATCAGAGATCCAACGGTCACGAAGGCGGAGACAGCAGGCGCTGTGGAGCACTTAGAGCATGGATGAGACACGTATAGAAGACCTGGTCATCCACTGCAGCCTGGCAGTCTCCAGTCGTAACGATTCTTTGTACCGCTGGATCAAGACTCTCCAGGCCGAGAGAGTGGGATTACCCTAGTGCAACAATTTTCCCACTTTAAACTCTTCACACACAGGTCCGTAATACGATTCATCTAACCCACTCCTTATTATCCAAGACCTGTGGCGATGGGCGCGTGGTGAAACAACAGGTGGAGGTGACCACTGGAAGGTGTAGTCACAGACCTGCATAAAGGCGGCCCTTGGGCCAGTGGTGGTTCTATTCCTGAACCCAGGGTAACAGGATAGCTCAGCAGCACCTGGGGCGACTGGGCAGCCTCTTTAGGACAACACTGCCCACCCTCATCATGAGGGAGGGGGCTAGAAAATGTGCCCTAACCAAAAGCTTACCCTCAAAAGTTTCTGGCCAGTTTACCGTGGCTGGCAGACTCACCTCATAAGCGGTCGATCAAAGCAAAGGAAAAAACAAAAGACCTTAATGATGGGAACCTGGAATGTCCAAACTCTACGGGATAGACCTGGCACCAACAGACCCGAGAGAAAGACGGCACTTGTTGCCAGGGAATTGCAGCGATACAGAATTGATATCGTTGCCTTGAGTGAGACTCGTTTTGCCGATGAGGGTTCATTAAAGGACGAAGGTGGCGGTTACACATTCTTCTGGAAGGGAAAATCCCAAGCTGAAGACAGAATTCACAGGGTAGGGTTTGCCATCAGAACAGCCCTGCTAAACTGCGTATCGGCACTTCCAGTTGGGATAAATGAACGTCTCATGAAACTGTGCATCTCCCTTACCAAATCCAAGCATCTCACAATCACAAGTGCCTATGCATCCACTCACAAGTTCGGAAGACGTCAAAGAACAGTTCTACGGACAACTTGACTAAGTTATCAGGTCAACTCCTCGAAGTGACAAGCTGGTCATCCTGGGGGACTTCAACGTAAGAGTGGGAAGAGATTATAACAGCTGGGAAGGAGTGATTGGGAGGCATGGATTGGGTAAGGTCAATGACAACGCTTGCTCCTCTTTAGCAAGTGCGCAGAATACAGCCTGTGTATTACCAATACCTTATTTAGGATGGCTGATAAGTACAAGACCACTGGGATGCACCCAAGATCGAAACATTGGCACGACTAACTTTGTCATCGTACGTCAACAAGACACCAGAGACGTCTGCGTGACCCGTGCCATGAGAGGTGCTGAGTGCTGGACGGATCACAGATTGGTCAGGGCTGTAATGAATCTGTACATTTCACCACCTTACAGAAAACGATCTAAAACTGCCAGGGTGTCCTACAACACTGACAGGTTGAAGCATCTGTTCTATCATGCTAGGTTTCAGAGTGCTCTTGATGAAGAATTTCAAGATGGCGTGACTCCCTCCAAAGATGCCATTAAAAAGTGGACCAAGTTCAAGCATACTGTCAACGCAACTGCTAAAGAAGTGTTGGGACCCAAAACCCATCAAGACCGGTTCAATGAAAACAACGAGCCAATACAGCCAGCCTTGAACGCTAAGAACGAGGCATACACAGAGTGGCAGAACAACCCTTCAGCATTCTCCAAGAGACATAAATTCAAGACCCTCCAGACAAAAGTGCAAACAGGACTGCGAGAGACGCAGGACCAGTGGTGGCAAGAAAAAGCTGAAGAAGTTCAACGCTATGCTGACACCCACAACATCCAAAAGTTCTTCAGCTCCCTGAAGACAGTGAACAGCCCGCAAAGATCAGGCTATTCTCCTTTGCTGTCCTCAGATGGTACAAGACTAATTAAAGATCACGCAGGACTGAAAGACTGTTGGGCTGAACACTTCAGCAACCTGCTAAACAGACCTGACTGAGTGCTGTGGACCCTACAGCACTCAGTCAGGTCCCTCAACAACCAGTCCGAGATGATATGGACACACCCCTCTCTATCAATGAGATTAAGAAAGCCATCCTTCAGACTAACTCAGGCAGAGCATTGGGAAAAGACGGCATACCTGCTGAGATATACAAAGCAGTGGGTCCCAATGCCCTCAAGGCCTTTCATGATGTATTACAGAGTATCTGGGAGGAGGAAAAAATGCCAGATGACTTTCACGATGCCCTGATTGTTTCACTTTACAAAAACAAAGGCAGTAAAGCAGACTGCGGGAACTACAGGGGAATCTCACTCCTCTCCATCACTGGCAAGAGCCTCGCTCGACTCATCCTCAACCAACTCATTGCTGTTTCTGAGGACATTCTTCCAGAGACACAGTGTGGCTTCAGACCAGGCCGAAGCACCGTGGACATGATCTTTGTCATTAGGCAGTTACAGGAAAAATGCATCGAACAAAATATGCCTCTATACTCTGTATTTATCGATTTGACAAAAGCTTTCGATTCGGTCAACAGGAAGGCTCTTTGGACAGTTCAGAATATCTTTATTGTCATTGTAACGGGTACAACGAAATTAAGTACGTTCTCGAACGTATTGGATGTCCACAGAAATTCGTGAAAATCATCTAGCTCTTCCATGAAGGCATGACCAGCCAGGTCCTCACCTGTGGGGATGTGACAAATGCCTTTGAGATCAGCAATAGAGTGAAGCAGGGCTGTGTAATTGCTCCAGTTCTGTTTAACATTTTCTTCTCATGCATGCTGTCTCATGCTGTTCATGGTCTAGAGGTAGGGGTGCACATTCAATATCGTCTTGATGGTTCTCTCTTTGACCTTCATCGCCTCACCACCAGAACAAAGTGCTATTACTACCTTCTTCAGGAAGTCCTCTTCGCAGATGACTGTGCACTTGTGGCCCACAAAGAGTCTGACCTACACCTGATGCTTGACCGCTTCTCTGAGGCCTCAAAAGCTGTTTGGCCTGACAATCAGCCTCAGCAAGACCGAGGTGGTCCACCAACCTGTGCCTGGCACCAACCCTCCTGTACCAAATATCACCATAGACAGCACTCAGCTTGCAAATATTCAGTCATTCAAATATCTGGGAAGGACCATTTCCCAAGATGGCTCCTTAGACAATGAAATCAACCCTCGCATCAGCAAAGCAAGTCAGGTGCTTGGGAGACTTCAGAACAGAGTTTTCAGCCAACATAACATACGCCCGATGACAAAGTTGAAGGTGTACAAGGCAGTGGTCCTTCCAACTCTCCCCTATGGCTGTGAATCCTGGACCCCGTATCACAGACAAATCAAGAAGCTGGAAAACTTCCACATGCGAGCCCTTCGCTCCATACAGGGAATCCAGTGGCAGGACCATATTACCAATCTTGAGGTCCTAGATCATGCTGATTCAACTAGCATTGAATCCATGCTTATCAAAGCCCAACTTCGACGGGTGGGGCATGTCATCCGCATGGAGGAGTATCATATGCTCAGATGCCTCTTGTACGGAGAGCTTGTGCATGGCAAAAGACACCAGGTCCGACCAAAGAAACGCTACAAAGATTCGGTCAAGGCCAACCTCCACTGGTGCAAAATCCATCCAAAACTGGAAAAGTATGGTAGGGATAGACTATGCTGGCAAGCCATAGTCCAACAGGCCACCGCCCACTTCGAGGAAAACCGGTGTCAAAAACTTATTGCAGCCAGGAAAATCGCCATTGTGCAGCACCAGCAGAGATTATAACCACCGACTTCCAGTGTCCCTGTTGTTCTAGATTATGTGCCTCAAGACTGGGGCTGTGGAGCCACCTCAGGGTACGCAGATGAATTGTAGCAATGTCACACCATCTTTGGATCCGAAGGACAACCAAGATATGTTGCCTTGCGCAAAAGCATCTGCAAATTCAATAAAATGTATAGGACTTTAAAAAACAGATACGTACAGTATATCCACATATATACATACTGTCTCATTACCCCCTAGTTTTTCAAATCAGTTTTTAGAGTAAATCTTGCGTTGACATTTCAAAAGGAAGAGGGAAGATGGAAAGAGAAAAAAAATCGGGGAACCACCACTCAAGAGGGTAGAGTCGCACTCCTGTCACAGCCCCACATTAGGGACGGCCCGGATGGAGATCCTCAGCCACATTTCCACTGGGAGAGCTGTTTCCGAACATGATGTGGACACTCTCACAGCACAGAAAGCCTCCTTTTTCTGCCAGCGGCCGTTCACTCTCCATTTCCCTCACCTTTCCTGCATTAGAAGAACAGGAAAACAAAACCAGCCAACTTCACGGTACCCTCTCAGTTTTACTGCCCGTAACAGCTTCAACCTCATTCTTTTAAATGCGGTTAATATTTGCCTTACTCCGCCGAGTGCTGTGACAGGCAGACATTTAATATCAATTTTATAACGCCCCAGGTCTTTTGCAGTTCCAGAGCGAGAGTTTGGCTTGTCAGAGATAAAGGCATTATTTTGATGCATCACCCGGCACCATATTACTGCTTCTAGATGTGCTATTAATTTGGCACTAGATGCGAATATGCATATTATCAAGATGAAGATCCTTTATTTGTAGATCATGCATGATTATATCGCCAAAATAATAAATTAAATAAATAAATAGAAATGAAAAATAAATCTGCTAGTTTGTTTGAATACTTCATGTTACACCATGTCCCACTTCTACAGTATGGGGCATGTCTCCTCAGAAATGTGAGACAACTTTCCCAGAAACCTCAGCGCTCAACTGACACATCCTACAATGAGAGCAAATCATGTTTCTCCCTCATTCTTTTCTAAGTAAATCTTTCTCTATGTGCTTAATCCCGCATCATAACACAGGAATTAAATAAACCCCCCTCCCGCCACCGCCTGCCCGCTAATCAGCAGGCTAGCAGGTAATTAGGACATCCGCTAACAGGTCTTCACTGGGTACCAAGCAGCTTCGTAACACACAAGATCCTCTTTACTTTTCATTCCCGAATTCTCTGTTCAGCATCATCGGCATATCTGTCTTCGGAGAGGTTTCCAGGAGTTTCCAGAGAGAGAGTGTCAGGTTAAAGGTTCAGAACCACGCTGTGGCCATAGCCAGGGGGTTATTTTCAGAGCTAGATTGCATCCTCAGGAAATTTCAGTTAGCTGGAACTTCATGTTATGTCAAAAAGGGGGGGGATGCTCTGTATAAGATCAAAACCATTTATATGAAGCCCCCCCACCCACTCCCAGCACCCACTAGGCATGTGGGGACCTGGAAGGTGGTGGAACTCCACAGAGCCAGCTAGGCTGAACAAGCAGGACAATATGACACCCAGCAGGTATGAGACGAAGTGAGAAATGGGCTACACAGCAGTGGCTTACAGCCCTGATGAGGGGAACGTATTCGCCTGTCTGTCTGCCTGTCTAAAGAGGACAGGCTGTGGGTTGGCGGGGGCTGGAGTGACAGAACTTTATCCACGAAACCAGCAAAGCTACGAAATGGAGCTCCAGGCCAAGCCTCTCATGGTTAGCTTGCGGTTCGCTGGTAATGTGGGCCAGAGCAGAGATTAAGGAGCACAGATGCTGATACATTTTCCCCACAAGCCTTAATTGGCTCAAGACTTGGTAAATTTAGTCACTTAACTGTTGTTTTGTACAGCTGAATATTGTTACTGGAACTACGCATTCTAGAGCTGTTGGTACAAGAGTTACACTTCCTGCTGGACCTTCGGGAACATATTCACATTAAATCAGGCCAGAATAGATGATTTCAACAAACCACCTGAAGTGTTAAATGTCCAAAAATCACTCAGTCCGTTCTTTATGACTTTTGGAGCTAACACTGCCCGTGACTGTCTGTTATGGAGCCTCATTATATGGGACATGCCATCACTGATCGTAAAGCCGACAATAAAAGTTAATTTGCTGCAAGTGACAACAATAAGACAATAAATAAAAAAACTCAATTTTCTCAGAAACAAATTCCATGGATGCTCTCCACTCAGCTATCAGGAGTTGGTGATGGATCTACACTTTGAATTGGAGTAATGTTTGTGACTCACTAAGATCTTTTCCCACGCGACGTAGTGAGTCGACGCCAGTGTTTGCCGCCTCACTGCCATCGCCCGCTAGACGTTACCGTGATCACCACGCAGCTCTGCGTGACGAAAATCGGTGAAAAGAAATGAAGGGACCGTTCTCTCTGCTGGTAACACGGGTCACTCCAAATTCAATTCGGCATCAGCCCTAGCACTGTGAAATCGGGTATCTCGCTCAAAAAAAATAATATGAGAAAACACATTGCTTTCAAAAAGGTTCAGCACCATCGTAGTAGATTTCAGTTTAAAAATATATAAAGTGCACTGCATTTTTCCTATTATACTCTGAGCTAAAGCCAGAATTTAAATCTGTGAAGTTTAAATCGCTCTCTTTGTCATAGTTTCCACAGCACTGTGACTTCCAACAGCTTAAAAAAAAGTGTCTTTGCATACATTTCTTTTCTGAAGCATCCTTGGATGCTGCACTATACTACTACTCTCTAAGGTTTAGTTTTTTTAAGGCTTGCTCCTTAAAGATCAGTTCAGTCACAGTGCTAAGAACAAGACTGGCAACTCGCGACAAGCCATTTTAGCATAGTCAGCAACGGGAAGTAAAGTGTGGATACAATGAACTCAAATCCCCACGAAGACAAGAAATCTTGTATCTCTTCTAAACTCGTTTTCTTATCAATGACCGGCGTGTTCTAGCCGTACCCTGCATGGTCCATCTGGCTGTGTTCAGTCTATGGGTGACACCCAAGAGCCAGCCGTTGTGATAAAGAGACCTGACTGTACAGCATTATGCCAACTAATGGAACTAATCAGTGAACGCAACTCAATGGAATGAGGATGATGAAGATGCCGCATCTTACATGGCATGTGTGTGGTGGGTAGGGTTCACAGGGGTCTTCAGATAACACCCAGATACGCTCACATCAATGCATGTGAAATCCTGCCCACAAACTCACAATTGGCAGTGGATCTCCGATACCGCAGAGAAATGGAGAGGGACAGACACACGGCAGCACACCCACATTTTATCTCAGCCTGAACATTAAGGACGGGAATTTTTCATTGTCAGGAAAAGGCTGCGGATGACGCAGAAGGCAGTGCTTGCTGATTTCAGCAGGACAGAGGAGGAGAAAAGGAAGAGAGAAAACCAAGCAGCAATT
The DNA here is from genome assembly GCA_009936485.2 of Gymnarchus niloticus. Lineage (NCBI taxonomy): Eukaryota > Metazoa > Chordata > Actinopteri > Osteoglossiformes > Gymnarchidae > Gymnarchus > Gymnarchus niloticus. The sequence continues at coordinate 1,755,665 of JAACJT020000105.1, forward strand.
TTACTGTTTTTTTTCCCATCATAACACGCTTTCAGGATGGCTTCCCGTACCGCATTTCAGCATTGCTGTAATTTATCGGTAATATGCAAAAAAAAAGAAGCGGGAAATCATACAAAATGTCAAAGATGAACAGAGGGAACAGTTGTACTTGTTTGTATTGCTATGAAGGGTGAGGTGAAGCTGTAAGATCTAAATAAACTCCCTCTCCAGAAAAGAGCCGACATAATTTTAGATAATTTTAGCTGAAAACTCACTGGACCGGGGGGGGGGTGTCATTTGGAGCCATACTTCAGTCTGTTCCCATTCGTGGAAATCAAACCCGGAACAAAAGCTATGTTTCAATAATCTGAATCTACAGCCAACAATGTAATATTCTCGCATCACTGGAAAAGAGGATGAAATGACAGGAAATTGCCTTTGGGTGGATGATTTGTCCCGTTCTCCTGTTCTGTGTGATGAAGAAAGCCCATGTATAATTACTTACACATGCCCTTTCGTTCGGCCCATTGTTAGAACTTAGCTATTTTCCTTAACCTTTACCGAATGATGCATGGTTGTGCCTATTTGCCATTCATCCATAACCACAGAGGAGAAGGTGATGAGTAATGACAGAGGATCTCCTGATCTCTCAGACCAAGGCCTCGTGGGATCCCTAAGGAAAGGGACTCTTATTCATTTTACATCAACTGTGGTGGTTTTTATTTTGGAAATATCCATGTTCTTTTGGTTGCCATGGCGTTTCAGGGCTCCTGAATTTTGTTGTTTTTTTTTTGCTGCCACACACTGCAAACACACCCAATAAACAACAGGACAGTGATGGCGTCGGTTAAATCTTCCAGAAATGAGCCATAAATCCTAACAGGCCGTATATCTGTTTCCTCAGGTCTCTGACTGTAGCTAATGGTCTATCTATTAGATGCTAAGCTGCATTACATTATTTTCAGCCCCGATTCCATCTGAGCATCCTGGTTATACAATTAGACGGAAGTCCTACAACTCTGATTTAGGTTTCATGTCGAATCACTGCAGTGAATGAAGATACAATGTTTGTGCATGTCATTATATTTAGTAGTTATTAATTGTCATCCATTTTCCAAATTTGCTTAACTAGTATAGGGTCACGGTGGGCCTGGATCTTATTGCAGCGTGAGGCAGGAGTACCCCCTGCATGACATGCCAGTCCACCACAGGGCACATGCCTGCAACACAGTAGAAAATCTTGAATCACCCATTCTCAGGATTTCTTGCTTCAGGGACTACATTGGGAAATTCGCAGAAATGTGGGGACAACATACAAGTTTTCTGCACACAAAGATGGAGGATGGATTCGAACCCCAATCATGGCAGTGCGAGTCCAGAGCCTTGATGCCAGCCAATTCGTTTTTACATCCCACTCATCCCACACATGAATTTTATCAAGCAGTCATACTACCAGTACATTAACCCAGCTCTTAGGTTCCCTTTTTACACAAGAATCAAAGGGTTAACAACCATCTAGTTTGGTCCACCTTACTGACGGAAACTGGATAATGCTACAAATCATGCATGGCTGTGTTTGGCAGTATCCTAAACCCAAAACGCCTCTGGTGCACAAAAACGAGATCAGCTCTTGGATATCGATAGCGGACCTACAGGACTCCACCCCATAGATGGATGGCCATGCCCCACAGAGCATTTGATCTGCCTTTTCGAGATCAGAGCTCGTGACCTTAAACGAGCAAACTGCCTTTCACCTGGTATGGGTAGGGAACAGATATGCATCAAACAGCGAATGACAGTCAGCTCCTTGGGTTTTCATTCAGAGTTGATGTGACAGGGTCGCCGCGAGGCCGGTGGATGCCAAGGCCACTCTATTAGCATCAGATGTGTGCTGCGAGCACCTGCCTGCGAAGCAGGTTAAAGACTACATCCTCTGCTATACACAGTCACGACCTTTGAATAGTGTCCAAAAGGCACCAGCTGTAAGACAGCTGGCCTGAGACACTGGACTCAGCTCACCGGACGGGGATTTTGTGACCAAGTGGTTCCGTAAAGAACTATAGGCTTCCCTGGATTAGGCTGGACACGTTAGGTCATGCTTTCAGTGAGGAAGCTTCTCCCGAATGAATTTTCCAGGAAAATAACTGTAGGGATCTTAAAAGGAAAGACAGAGATTTAACAGCAACATTTAGATGACAGCCTCAGGCTAGTTCAGTTGCACATACAAATAAATGGCTATTTTTTCACTACCCGGATTGCTCACATTAGACTCTTTAGTAGCCAACATGTTTTTGTGTTCTTCTGTGGTTTTTTCTGTATATAAAACTTCACAGAGACTAAATCAATTATGCCTTAAGGTGGCCATTAAAATCTTAATTTGCTAGAAAAAAATTTCAGGATTTTCAAAGAGGTGAACAGTAGCAAAATAAAAACGAAGTGTTCAGATGGGATGATAAAGCTCACCTTTGAGCAAGGGTCAAATATGACGGCTCCAGAAAACACTGTCACCTCCCTGCAGCCAGAATTTCACAGCTGCAGGACAGTTAAAGCTGTAGATGTTATTGTATAAATGATCATCGACTCCTCTCTCTGGAATTCTGCCAAAAATATCCTCAGTGTGTTCAGGTGTAAGGAAGGGTATTAATTACTCAAGATAATGAGGTAATGGTGAGGCTGTCAATGGGTAGCGGCCTATTTTCCCCAGCTCATGTGCACAGATGGACAGTTCCAGGTAATTGAAGGTGTTCGATGGTTTATTTCCTCTCAAGCCAGTTGTCTCTGCTGACTGGCTTTTTCATGCCATGAGCCAATGAGCTTAAGCACATAGAAAATTCTGGACAGTCAGCTGCTCACCACATAGCTAGTGGGTGAATGGCGGGAATAATGAAGCTTTGTAATTCAGAGGCAATTTCACACTAACCCACCCCTAAATGAACAGTCTGTTTGTTACATTATTTTCACCTTTCCCCCAACAACACGCCTTTGGGACTGGGGCTGAGAAATGACGTCGAGCATCGTTCAGCTCAAACTAATCTCACAAAGCTAAAGCGAGCAGGGAACATACCATGCTTCAGATGGTTTCTCTGACTGAGAAAAGGGACGTGCCCCTTTAAAGGGAGGCCATCGGCGCCGGTGGCTGTGTGATACTGCATCCTGCTCCATTACACTCCGAATGTCCAGCTGAGCATCCATACACGTTACAATTGGTCTAAGATGGCCGCTTGATGTTATTTCTTTTTAATAAACCATTACATAAACTGCGAGGGAAAATGATCCGGCGACATGAAGGACTAATTCTCCGCATCCCTCTGCTTCCACTGTCTCCCGTGAAGTTCGCGGGGCGCTGCCTGGTTCGCTCCCTGTCACCACCTCGTGTTCATCAGTCCTAATTACTCTCTCACTAATTGCGAGATGACATGGTATTAATCAGCAACAAGCAGAGGGGCTGAGTAAGTCAGGGAAACAGTTAATTGGGCCACAGATTGGCTGAGACTAATTGGACAAGCTCTACACAGACAGGACTAGAGGAGTCCTGTTCGGGTGGACTATCACTCTGCAGTTACGGTGCACAACACCAATTAAAGCGCGCACATGCACACACACGCACACACACACACGCACACACACTTTCCCTTAATTGCTTTTGTGTGTGTTTTTTTGGAGTTTGAGGAGATAAATGCTTATTACAGGCAGTATTTACTCAGTTTGTTTGTGTGTGTGTGTGTGTGTGTGTGTGTGTGTGTGTACACACGGACACATGTGAATCTTGCATATTAAGGCATACGGCACCTTGAAAAAGTCAAGGTTTATACTGTATTTAAATGGCTCACACTCTTAACCACAGGCGGACATCCTGTAATAAAATTACTTAAAATCTGAGGAACTTAAAAAAATAAATAAAATAAAAGCTTGGTGCATACTAGGGAATATGGTGACCTACAAGTGAATGCGTATCCTTCGGCTCTTCAGGAAAACAGCAATTTTCTTCTTCTGAAATACATTCTGAAAGAAAAAAAGAATGCAGCATTTAGACAAAGCTGTGGCTTTAAAAGGGAGGCATTATGAAGGAGGAAACAATTCCAAACAAAATGTTTCAGGGGCTTTCTTCTATGAAATATGAAAGACATTGTACACATCTGTATGTCATACATTTTATCCATCCATCTGCGGGAGGCGGGAACCTATGAGAGCAACACAGACCACCAGCTCTGGTCTGCCCTGGACAGAATGCCAGTCCATTACAGGGTACATATAATATGGGTGACACACATTCAGATTTCAACCCATAACTCGGCACCACGATGCCTGGTCCTCATAAGGCCATTAATGTGTATGTGAGAACATTTATATTCAAATGCTTATATTCAATTATGTCCTGCGTACAAATCCATCAATGGCACTGTGAAAAACTGCTCTTCGCATTGGACATGTATTTAACGTAGTGTAATTGTTATTCATTCAAATTGCTTTTGCTTGTGTAATTTGACTTGCATAATCCCTCTCCATGTTTTATTCGTCAATCTCATCTCGTTCACTTTAGTAAGAATATATTTCTAGCCATGGCGCATGGCTATTGTTTGTGTTCAGGGGAGGACCCAAATTTACTGTTGTCAAATATAGGATTTTTTCATACACTTTTTCACGATATTTTTTAAGGCCTCACAAGCACCTTCCAGCCCTTTGAGCACACTTCTGTGACTGGTGTGTCGAGCTGTCGGCAGACGGTGGGCCGTCTCTCCGTCCTACCGCTCGCGACAGACCCTCTCTCTCAATACTGCCATGGCTCCTGCGTGACTGCCCCTGAACATCATCTCCCCGCCACGCAGCCCTCTTTCCTCGATGGCGAGCGCAGAATGATAAACCACTCTCATTGCAGAGGCATCTTACCATCTCTGTTTCCCCTTTTATCTCCCAACACGTCACGGGTGCCGGTATTAATGCCTACTGAAACCTGGGTACGAACACGGCACAAAGACATGGGAGAGACAAAGGCTTTCAGAAACAAGTACAGCTGGAAGAAAGAGCCATAGATTTATGGTACAGGTTTCATTAGGCAGCAAAACAGAAGGTCAGAAGATTCAAGATGTGCTTTTCAGGAGGGTGAAAATGCAAACAGCTCTAAGTATTCTTGGACGCAATTAACCTTATGTGTCTTCTTGCTGGGTGGGGGGGAGGTAAGGTGTTGAAATGCCACGGACAGGGCTTGTCAGGGTGAGGTCCCTCCATACATTATTAAACTCTCACAGCCTCCTGCTACTTCATTTCCCATTTCTTACCTCCCTAATTTAGTGGCCAAGTTCGCCCCGTCATTCAGATTTCACACATTCTCCCATCAGGGTCTCTCGTCTGGTTCAGGTCAGAAAAAAAAAAAAAAAAAAAAATGATTACCATGGATTAAGTTTAGAAATCAACCGATCTTGAATTAATACTTTAATATCTTGAATTAAGATACTTAATATGCATATAAATACATATTCATATATGTGCATACACACACACACAGACACACACACACAGACACACACACACACACACAGACACACACACACACAGACACACACACACAACTTTCTGGAATGCAGCAGAGCTGATAGCTGAATAGATGCTTTTTTAAGAAGAAAACAGTATCTGACTCTAGCAATAATAAGCCAGTAAGAGGCTGCATAACTGTGTAATCTGTTTTAAACACTGAATATTGGATGTTCACTTGTGTTCTGCTGAAACTACTCAGTTAGTCTAGTCATACAAGTCAGAGTGGGCAATATAGCTATGTACAGATTTAACTATTAAATATATAGGGCTGTGGGTATGTCACATGTCCCTTTGTAGATTATAATCTGCCGTCTCATTCCCCAACACATCTACGCCCCCTCCTGTTGATTTGTTGTTTTGTTTACCAGCCCTCCTTATTTACAGCCTTTTTTTTACCAAGAATGCCCTCCCATGTGACCATTTGTTTTCGCACCCCGATTGCGGCTGTGCGTGTCTGCTGCCTGCTGGATAGCAGTCGTTCCGAAAGGCAGAGCGAAAAGCAATTAAATGCCTTGTGTATTTTTAGGCAACCTAATTGCCTTCACTTTATTACAACCTGGACTGACACAGACACCCACAGGTAAAGAAAACAAACTATTTATATACTTGTAAAAAATACATTGCTTTTTAAAAACAATACACAGAATTAAATTTAACAAAAAAATATGTATTTTGTTTTTTCCACCTGACTTGACAGCAGAGTCCACTTGTTAATCAGCAGTGGAAAATTCGAACCTCAAACCCAGAGTGGTCGAACCATCAATCACTAACTGGGTTCACTTGTTTCCCACTGAGTACTTCATCGGCTCCCGTTGGGTTAAGCCAGTGGGTGAAAGGCTGTACACCGTAATCTTCCTCGTGGTGAGTTGCCTCGTTACGATTAATCAGCATAGCACCTGTACTTGCTTTCTAATCCTTTGGAGTCTGTTAATGACCACCCTCACATTCTGATAATGAGACACATTCCACAACTTTCAGGCAAGCCATCCTCACTGCCCACACTCTGGATAGCCACACAACTAAGCAACAACACAAGGATGCTAGAGGACCACTCATTGTGTAGGGGATCAGATATCAATATGAGTAAATATGCAGGATGCCATCATTTCTGTGCCTTTCAGTCTGGCTAGCATTACACCACCCTGCCTTACGCAATATTCATAGAGGGCTGGGCCACGTGGGCACCTTTTAAGATTTCCGAGTCTCTGGCTAGCTATACTGTAGTGTAGATAGTGATCTTCCATTTCATCTCCCTGGGTTGTCAGGGCTTGCTCCCGAGCGACTAAACGTAGGAAGAGGAAGGTGGATAAGACACAGACATTGATGCTGTTTTCTCCTACCAGCCTGCTCTAGTCGTAACATAATGGAGCAGCGCGACATTGTAGTAACGTTGCAACGCTGTAAATCAAGCTGCTAAGACTAGTTCATATGGATTTCTGTCGTGCTGCGGGAGAGCTACAAGGAGCAAAGTATGACGAAGCGTCAGGTGTCCTGCTGCTGGGATAGCAGTAGCTTGGACTGAATCACCAGAACGCCTGGAATGAAAAGCACAAAGTAAGTCAAGATTGTAGCACTGGTCAGGAACAGAACTTGAGTATTAGCACACGGCTACAGGATTCCTTTACAGGAGAGTAGCCCACATACACAAACACACACAGCAATTTAAATATACCAAATGAAGATCAAATTCCCAAAACTCACCCAGTTCATCTTTTTTTATGAGCTGAGACTGCAGATAACCTCTTATTTTGCAGCCTCATTGTATGGGACATGCATTTTCCAAACCACTTTATCCTATTCAGGTTCATTGTGGGGCATGGAGCATATCTCAGATGATCTAGGCACACGGTGGGGCACACCCTGGACGTGGGCCAAGCCACACACACCATGGCCAATTTAGACATGCCAATCAGTCTACAACACAAGTCTTTGGACTACAGGAGGTAACCAGAGGATGCCCGCAAAGTACATGGAGAACAAGCAAACTCCACAAACAATGAGCTGGAGGCAGGACTCGAACCCACAACCCTGGGGGTACAAGGAAACAGTGCTAACCCTGAGCAACCGTGTTATATAGGGCATGCCATCATTAATAATAAAGCCCAAAATGAAAGTAAATTTGCTGCACTAGTCAATAATAAAAATGCAAAAAAAAAAAAACAATGTAAAAACCAAATTTTCTTATGAACATATTTCCATGGACTTAGTAGGACTTAGCTCTCAAAATGGGTTCTTCAGATTGCCTAACTACATGTCTTTGGACTCCAGAAGGAAACCATAATCTCAGAAAACAGGGAGAACACAAAAACCCACAAACATATGGCATGCAGATGAGATTCAAACCTATAACCCTGGAGATGTGAGACGACAGCATTATCCAAAGACAGGTAATAGGAATGCCAGCTAAACTGATAACACCTACGAAATTAAAAGCATGTGAAATTACCTTACATGTATCTTCAATCTCTTTCTCAGTAGCTGGAGCAACCATCCTCAGGCGGTCAACCAACGTCCCACGTCTGTCCATTCTCAATGGTCCTTTCCATGATGGCCACACACGGTTCTAGGTGTCCTGTCAGACAGAATGGTGTCTGGAGAGTCTATCACTGGGCTCTTATTGCAGAGTAAATGCAAAGTGTGATACTCTAAGGGTACAGAAAGAAATATGCTTCAATTTAAACATCACAGAATAAGGAGCAGCAAAAAGTTATTAAGGACATGTGTTTGTAATCGAAAGGTTGTTGGTTCAGTTCCTGAGAAAAGACCTAATGTTCAGGGTGGTACTTAACCTGAACTAGAAATATTTCTGGCTAAAAGGATCAGCTGGTTAAATTGAACCTAATCTAATGAACAAGATGCTCTGGGAGTGTGGAGATGGAGAAGAAGCGAAGATGGAAACATTGGGGTGGAGTGCAGACCACTGAGCTCCGACACTCCGTAGTCTTGCCTGCGCAGCAGAAATGCGGGAAAAGCTGCGATGTGTGCAATGAGGTTCGCGTGGATCAATAAAAATGAAGGGAAATCTCACAGATGACTGTATGGACCCTACGGGTGTTTAAGTGGGCTTCATTTATACCCATACATACTAGATAGCATCATATTAATTTATATATATATATACATATACAGTACAGAAATATATATACGTACATATCGGATTGGCACACGTGACGGCCCAGACCCCGTAATGACCCACCGAGACAATATGTAAGGGAGAAGAGGCTATACTAAGAAGCACATTGAGCAGACTGGTAACCAGGACCACAGGGGTTCAATGGCTGAGCACAAAACACTAGGACAGATCAGGTTTTGTAACACAGGTTTCACAGGTAAAATGGACAGCAGGTGAACACCTGGAGGCAAGGGAAAACGCAGGAGATACAAGACGACCTCTAGTGCTAGATCGGCACAGTGCGACAATACATACAGGTATGTCCATATGTAAGATTATACAATAGCTTGCCGTATGTAATTGAAAAAAATGCTTCACTCCTCCAGGGTTGCTGGTTCAATCCAGACCCTTGCTCCATGTATGTGCAGTTTACCTGTTCTCCCTGATGCTGTGCAGGCTTTCTCTCACATACTGTACGGCTGCGCACTGAGATGGAATAGCCTCTCAGGACGACTCGTCCTGGGATAGCTTCCAGGCTCAGCGCAGCCCTCTACTGGATAAGTGTTTCAGGAAGATGGATGGCTATAAGATAACGTGAAACCAGATCGCCCAAACGATCACAGGCAACTTGCTGCAATACATCTTTCCTACTGATAAAGGAATCTCCCACTATGACTACTATCTGATCCACCTGAAGATCGTTCTGTAGTTGCTAACATGGTGAAAAACTTTGGTGTTTCTCTGTGTTGCCCGCCCACCACACTACCAAACCAGGCTGACAAATGTCACAAAAATAGTTAACACATTCATTAACTTAATATGATCAGCATAGCATTGAAAAGCAGTACATGGGGAAGCAAGAGGCATTTTTCTTTTAAACGCCAGACTAGTTCTAGTTTCATTTCAGACCCGGGACTAGTTCTAGTTTCCTTTCAGACTTGAGACTAGTTCTAGTTTCATTTCAGACTCGAGACTAGTTCTAGTTTCATTTCAGACCCGGGACTAGTTCTAGTTTCCTTTCAGACTCGAGACTAGTTCTAGTTTCATTTCAGACCCGGGACTAGTTCTAGTTTCCTTTCAGACTCGAGACTAGTTCTAGTTTCATTTCAGACCCGGGACTAGTTCTAGTTTCCTTTCAGACTCGAGACTAGT